>JAYRBW010117357.1:0-17429 GCA_036023295.1 Invenusta paracnida
GCACACAAAGGAGTGACCGCGCGCTGTATTTACTATATTGTGCACGCAAAGGAGTAACCGCGCGCTGTATTTACTATATTGTGCACACAAAGGAGTGACCGCGCGCTGTATTTACTATATTGTGCACGCAAAGGAGTAACCGCGCGCTGTATTTACTATATTGTGCACACAAAGGAGTGACCGCGCGCTGTATTTACTATATTGTGCACGCAAAGGAGTAACCGCGCGCTGTATTTACTATGTTGTGCACACAAAGGAGTAGTCATGTCATCACACCCTAAAATGCACCATTTTCGGTACTCATTAGTTTCATATAATCATGAAAAAAAAAAAATATCCATTTAATTGTAATTTTTTTCAAAATTTAATATACATATGTAATACAATTGTTCTATTTTTTATTTGACTAATATACATATATTAATTTATCATTTGTAGAAATTGGCGGTGTTGCTCACGCAGCATATTGTTAATAATATTAAAAAATGACTCCCGACTGTGCTTTAGGAAGGAAGGTTTTTGTATATAAAGTAACATGTAACATCTGTGGACACCCGTATATAGGCAGCACCACGCAGCCAACACTTACTGCGGGAGGAAGAGGCAGTCAACGCCCATTTGAAATCTTGCCCCGGATCCACATTCAATGTGGAGTTAATTGCTAACGCAAAAGACCCAACGGAAGCGTGGATCAAGGAGGCCATCCTGATTAGACAACAGTAGCCTGAAATGAACGCTCGAGAAGAAATTAAGAGATGGGAAGGTCAGTTTATCGTGAAATTTTAATTTTATTTTACTGTTTTTCGAGGTCTCATTCTGATTATTTTGATAACATATATTATACATTCTTATACAACTTCACAAACATGCACATACATACACATAATTATATTTTGGTTTGTTTCTAGTATGGTTATGTAATGTCTATATTGATTTCTTCTGTTAGGTCTTTCCTTCCCTTTCTCTCTGTCTACTCGTTAATCGGTACCTGTGTATTGCATAACACCTTATCGCCTTGTAATGTTAGATCAGTTTAGTCTTTAACACATATAGTTACCCGTATATAGTTATTGATTTTTTTGGTTAGTTAATCTGTAATAATAGTTCATGTAAATGTAGTACTTAAATGCAGTTTTAGAAGATATCTTGTACAGCTGACACCAAAGAGGTCCCTTAAGGGTCGAAAATATTTTGTCTAATAAATTATTTTTGATTTAACGCCAGCGTGCTTCTTTTTTATATTATTAATTTATTATTATATATATCTTGTTTAATGTCTTTTTTCAATGGAATGTGTATACTTTTAATCGTATGTCAAACTTCAAAATTGTATTCTATGTGAAAGTTTAAAAATTATGGATGGTGGTGGAGTCTATAATTAATCTGTCCTTCTGGATATAGAAGATAACAAATGTCCGGTGTTAAAGATAGGGTTAATGCACGCTTTACGTTTTTTCATTTCATAATTTTGCTCCAGGGGGATTTTCTTTATTTTACCATAGAAAGTTTTCAAAATCATGTTAATCAATTATTCTGAGAAATTAAGATTATAACCATTTTTCCTGTTTATGTCCAAATTTGATCTATTTCTACTGGACTATATATATATATATAATATGTAATATGCACATGTAGATACTTATTTTTGTCAGTAAACTTCTGTTGCCAAATCAATAAACCGTTTACATTATAAACATGTGATTAGAAGGATCACCTCACTGAGTATTGATAATATTCCGCACTAGCGAATATGATTTCAAATACATACACAAAAAACAGGTTTATTATCGAAATATTTAATAGCAAAGAAGTAAAATAACTTAAATTCGTGCACAATTATGCATATAAAATCATATTTGCACATGTACAGTGATTTTATGGGACACATGTTGTATAATTCAAGTTTAATGGAGGTAACTCAAAGTTTTTATGACTTTTACATCATTTTGAATGGTGGGTCCATGGGTGAAGTCCGAATAAAATTGTAATAAAGAAGTCAATTAAACAAATAAAATAGTGATAATATTGGGATTCCGGTTAAACAGGGGTTCCAAACCAGTGACTGCCTTTGAAATGTAAGTTATCTGCTGTAAATGAGACCCAAAGTTTAGTTTTCCAAACAAAACAATTATTTACACAAACATATTAGCCTTATCGACAGGTTTTAGACTATACAGGATATTACAATTTGTATATGTTTACTTCTAGGTATATAGGTATACGTTCGTACGTTTTACGTATATATCTGTTAAACATACTGGGTTGAAATTAATATATGTTTTCATTTTAAAATATTTTTATTATTATTATTATGATTTTACATTTTTTAATTATAAATATGAGGAAATTTAAGAAAACCCTTTTTATGAACGTGGATGCTATTTCAATTAATTTTTAAAACAATTTAAAAATTATATAAATGTTTACTTACATACCTATATGTATCAAATAATTTGTTTTAATAGTTTTGTGAACTGAGCCTTAATTCAGCTTCATTTTATATGAACATACATTATTTATAGGCTTCAGTTCGACAATAGTTATACCAATTTGAACAAACGTTCTCATATCTTTCTATTATCATATCATTTGGAAACAAATACGAATAGATTTATTGCCGATTAAAGACATCTTTTATGCTGAGAATAGGACAAAATGTACTTTTATCGTATTCTACTGTCGATTAATATGCTGAATAAGATTACATTAGTACTTTATATACAATATAGTATCTATAAGATGTCACTTTATATATCTTCATCCAATCAGAATGAATCGCAATCTGCCAATTAGGAATTCTTACGAGTTCGCGCGGTTGAACAACGAAAAAATAAAATGCATTATATAATGTGGGGCAAATTCATCTATTTAATTATTCCTCACGCGCTCAACCTTTTCTCAAGTCAGTGACGCTGAAATTTTGATTCTGTTTTAGAGCAGCAGCAGATAAATGGTTTAATTAATTATTGCGCAGTCCACACCCATGAAAAAGTACCACCTAAAATGTATACAGAGGTGTGAGATTTCTTGAATAAATATATATCAGAAGGTTTTTGACAAAGAATTGTATAATTTATGCAAAAATTATCGTCTTTATTGTTTAAACTCATTTTGGTTTCCATAATTCAACACATTATTAAAAAAATAACGTGTATATGAGACCGGGTGTGAATTTCAAGACTTGCTGTTTCTTTCGCAATAGTGCTTGTAACTGAAATTTGATGTAGTCGAGCTTGCCGGTACTGATCGCAAGACCTCTTCGAGCAAGCACAATTGGCTTTAGTGAAGGTTTCTCTATCATGACGAATCGAACAGCATTGATAAGCAACAGCAACCTGGATATTACGAACAATCTGACAACCCTTCTGTATAATGAAACGGTATCTTTCACACCACGGTATGGCTGGTACCACATTTATGCCACGAGTGTGGTTCTAGGACTGATGATCCTCTGTACAATTATTGGAAATGCTTTTGTGGTCGCCGCTATCATACTGGAAAAGAACTTACAGGTAAGAGGCGTGTATTTGGTTTTGTAGTCAGATTACTGTGATAATCAGTCGAATTCAGTTAAGGATACTTATACTAATTAAGAGCACTTTGTTTTATTTCCAAATAAACATACAAATATATTCCATAGAAAATAATCTTTTGACTTTTGTAGGTATAGACATCAAAATTTATACAAGAAGAAAAGCAATCTAGTCTAACAAGGTCATTTATAATTAATTAGCATTTTATTTATTAGGTATATCACATTTTAGCATTCTTTATATATACATATATATGTACATTATGTATATATGCGAAAATATCCAATAAACATATTATGTATGACTAGGTTGTAGTTTTTGTGCCATTTCATGTGAAGAAATGTGTAGGTATATTACATAAGTAAGACGATTAAGAATTCATTGTATTGATGCAAAAGTAATACATTAAAAATTAAGGAATATCATGTACATTTTATAGTCTATGTATTATAATGTATTTTTTGTAGCTAAACATAAAAGAGAACCCCTGTTAATTAGAATTATGTTTATTACGAGAAATATTCTCTTATTGATAATATTTTTTTGATTATTTTAGGTTGGTAATTATTTTAAAATTCATTATACAAAAAGAGCAAAATTCTACCAGAAGATTTAGTGTTAAATATTTATACATATGATTTTTTAATATTTGCGTTTACTGCTATTTATGATTTAGAGTTCAAAACGGGATTATATAAAACCGTGATATATTGTTTTCATAATTTATCAAATTGCTGAAAATTATTTTTTGAAACATACATCTTGGATATTTTTTTTCTTTTGACAATTTAGGCCTATTATACCAATATATAGGTGTTTTTATAATTATATTAATTTTTATTATCCTTTTCGTCGATATATTACTTAGCTTAATATTGATTATAAATATGCTTATTGCATAGGGGAATGTCAATTTAGCTGAATTTCTAAATATTATTAAATATTGTTAAAGCAATATTAATACAATGTTATTAGTTGAATTGAGCGATATTTTTGAAGCGGAAATGCGTATAGATTAATTATTACTTATATTAAACTAACTGATGTAAATTATACAGTCGGAAAATTAAAGGTTGAAAAAGGACAAGTTTTCCTTCTAAAATCATTTATGAATTGACTGTAAAAATATGAAAATTATAAGGTTAGTGAACATAATTTGTTATGTTTATTAAGTACTTCATGTAATATGAATAAGATATTTAAAAGATGAAATAATAAACAAGGTTTGCCTATTTTGCTAAATTAGCTATTAGTAATTGACAGACTTCCTTTTTGCTTGATGATTTTTAAATGTTGTCTTTATTCTTTTAAACAATTTTTTCAAATATAATTCTTCAACATATTTGTGCGTATATGTACATTATTCATGGGCATCCAGAAAATTGAATAAATTTATTATAATTTATTACACTTTTTTAAAGGCAAGTTATTTCAAATTTTATATCGCACGGTGTCATAATGTATGGAATATGCACATATGCATTTACTTTTAATTTAAAAGTATATGCAGTTATTATTATTGATGAATATTTGAATATTTCAGTATATACATTGTTCAAATTTACGAAATAAATAAGCAATTAAAATGAATGTATTTTCTACTAAAATTTTAAATTAATAAAGTGTTACATTATGGTTGCGTAATATAACAATGAGCATATTATAGTATATATATGTATATATATATTTACAACTTTATATAGAATTTCTTCAAACAAATCTTATACTAAATGTGACTTAACACAGATGTGACATGTATAACACATGTAACTTAATAATTTTGAACTTTCAAATTAAGAGAAATAATACACCATCTAATACTTCAAACTGTTACAGCGCAAAGTAGAAGAAAACTCGATATTCTTTAACGTAATTCGAGCTGCCACAATAAATAAATGTTTACTATGTACATATAATATCACGAGTAAAAATCCATACTACAGAATCGTTTCATTGTGGAACAATTAATAATAGAGTATTAAAAATATTTCCCTTATTCGTTACATTTAAATAGAATGTTAACCTTTATTAGTGAATTCTGCAAAATTTGATTTCCAATTAAATTTTTTCTAATATTATTGCAAAGATTCCAATTAAACGCAGCTAGAATCTTATTAAAAATTAAGTAAGAAATAAATTTACTATTGTACGAGTATGAATCAAATGAAAGTAATTTTAATATATTATTATTTTAAATTTAGATATAAAATTTTGCATATTGGAAAAAATAATAAAATGAAATAAAACGGATGTTTAGTCCCGTATTCTGTGATATGGGGTGTATAGTTCGGATTTTTTGTAAGAATTTATTGATATATTCACTTTTAAGAATCCGATCCTCAAATTTGGAATTACGTCTAAAATCATATTTACCAACGGAATTAAAACAAAAATATATTTTTTAAGGTAATACACACACCTATATATATAATGCTCATTATTCCTATAGCTGATAATGTTTAATTTTTTGTTAATTTTATCATTTTCTCTCAGATTTTTAATAAATATATAGGGTGTTACAGATACCACGGTTGTATATTTAACATGTTTCGCGATGGATGGAGCGATCCTTTTTGTTATTTTTAGTTTCCTCGGGATTGGAATAATATTTTGAGTCGATTTTGGGAAAATAGAAATGTGCCTCATGAGTAGCGTACTGTGTTTTTTTCTTGTGAATTTGAAATGTGTTTCTTCCCATGAGACATGAAAGCATGAAGATGTGAAAAATTGATTTATAATTGGTTCAACAAAATACGATCGTTTACGTTTAGGTATTTTAAGATTTATTTTTCAATCTAATATTAAATATTAATCAAGTAATTCCTTATATACTTCATATTTATAGATATTCAATCTTTGGTGGTTTGAAATATCTTCATAACATTCAAACTTGTCAAAAAATGTATATAATTATTTGAATCGTTAATATTTGTTCAACAACATACTTGTTAACGATTTTATTATATTTATTAAAATTCAAAAATCTTAACAATATAATTTTTCTTTAAAAAATCTACAGGGTGCCCAGTAAAAAACCGGGAGATTTTATGAATTTAGTCAATCAAAATGTGCATTACAAAATAGCCCGGGATCAAAAATATTTTGAATATTACTAACTGAATATTTGAATATTTTTAATGCCCATTTTGTAATAAGCATTTTGATTAACCAAATTTCTAAAATTTCACGATATTTTACAGGGCACCCTGTAGTTGCACCCTGCAACTATATGGAAGCGCTATTGATAAATATTAAATCATATGACATCTTGTTTTTTAGTAAGATATAATTACAATATGCTAATCAAGATTTATATTCTAAAATAAATAAATAAATCTTTATCCGTTAAACTAACTTTTCACTAAAAATATGTTCATATATTAATGTAATGGGATATTTTTAAAGACAACTTTTGTACGTTATAATTGCTAAATTATCGACAGATCATCTTGAACTGATTTTAATTCAAATATTTCAAACTATTTTGTTGCCATCTACTCAAAAAAAAACTATCAAAATTAAGAGATTGTTTAATGAAGAAATGTACAACATGATTTTAAATACAATGTGCTATAAATTTGTGGCTACAGGAAACGATCGTTGTATTTAAATAAGTTGCATATAATTGGATAACTTTTAATCTTGGTATAGTAAATTGTTTTGTTTGTTAAATTTTAACTTCTTTTATTAATAAAAAGCATTTAAGTCAAGTTATAGTTCATAAATTATGTACAAAATATATAAATAAAATGAACTATGTTACTGTTGATTATTTTAAAATTATTATTATATAAAGGCTCTCATTTAATAAAACACTTGTTATTAAATCATTTTAATTATATTAACTTAATGATACTTGTGGTTTTGTTATAATTTTTAATTTATTTAATACGATTCTGTAATGGTTATACTTATATAACAAAAAAATTAAAGAAAAAAACATAACAACCTTTTATAAATATATTTTAAAGCTGTAAAATACCAATAACTTACAAATGTTTTTCTTGCAGGAATTTCAAATAACACTAACAAAAATTATAACATTTATATCGCATCCTTTTAAATGGCATAAGTAAAGTCAAACATAGAATGATTTCTGCTCATAATTAAAATTGAATCATTAAATATAATTAATATAAAACTTAAAATATTGTCAAATTTTCCTTTAATACAAGATTCATTCCAATTTTAATGCAATTTGTCCTAATAATTTGTTTAATTATAGTATATGAATAAATAAATAAACAATTAAATATATATATATATACAATTTCACGGTCTTCCTCATTTTTTATTATCTATTTTAAGAATAAGATTCAAGATTGAATTGTTTTGTTACAATATTGCTTTAATAGTGTAGATAATGGTGTTCAAGATATTAATAATTTTGTTTATAAATATTGCTGACTAATCGTAAATATTTCGGACATATCATATGATACGTTTATAAAATTGGATCCATGGAAACTAATTTACTACTAATCACATTTATTTTTAACTTTGTCATGTTTTATTTGATTTTTATAGACATACGTCTATTTCGATCCCAAAAACAGGAAACAACGATACATAGTAATTAGCTTGACATATTTTTGATTATTTATTACATTTATTGTAAAACTATCTATTAGGTATACTATTTTATAATAGAAAGAGATATTTCCATTTTGTTTAACAAAAATGTATAGCTTAACATTTTTAAACTTTTCTTAAAATAATCTATTCTAAATTGGCAGTTCGGCTAAAATTAAATTGATCCTTGACACACAAGTTCAAACAAAACAAATTGAGATGATAAAATAAATAATTTGATTTCTAGACACTTTTGACGTTATCGTCAGTATGAATTGTAATTGTTTGGATAATTGTAAAAACAATTTTTTTTATATTAATATGTTAAAATAGGTTTTTGCAATAATTATGCTATATAGGTAACTAGCTATAGTAAATTTGATATCTACAATAATTCAATAAAGTACCTAAGTGGCTCTTGCCAAAAACATTTACTTGTTATAACAAGAGAATTTTTTTTATGTCAACAAGCAAAATTATTACAGAAAGTATATTATATCGGGATTTATGAAAAGTGAACTTATACTAAATTCATTCAAATAATTCATCTATTGTGTACCATAGCCAAACATTGCTGTACAAATTTTTGTATGCCTACTCTCATTTTCTCCAGGATGTTGACGTACCTAAGTACTTTCTACATTTATTGCTCAACTTTTCATACAAGCACCATATAAATACTGTGCTATCTATATACAGGCACAACTATAATTGATAAGTTCAAATTGATAAATTACATAAGTGCATAATTGATTAAAGTGAGTAGTTTTTTATATCGTGTTTTACTTAATAAATATAACTGTTATCTGAATAGTTATACAAATATTGTACAACTAAAACAATATAAATAAAGGAAGATTTCTTTCAACTACATATACACATATAATATATCTGAATACTTAACGCATAAATTGAACTTTTATGCACAATGTATATTTTTAGTTTTCATTATAATCACATATGATGGGTCACCAAAGGAAATATATGTATATATTTATATGTGCATGTTTGTAAAGTAGCGCTTTTTTCATCAATTAATTGCATTGAGGCTTAACTTCATCGACACTCACCAGATGCGATCTGAGACACTTAAAACTAAGAAAGACAACAAACTGGATTGCTGAGTCCATTCGTGAATTCGACTCTCTGTTCCTCTGTGAGCGCACATCAATATCCTTGCTTCTTGTAGCTACTGCAGCGCATAGGTACATACTAACCCCTCTCCTTAAGTAATCCATCATCAACTAGACTTGATGACAAACCTAATGAGACTTTGGACAATCAACAGTTTCCCCTAAACTCGCAACCATAGTATTAGTAGCCTGACTTGGAAGGTATATAACTCCGTCATTAACAAATACTTTTGTCCTACAAACTACCCCACCCCGCCCCCCACCCCCTTGCATATACTACAACACTAATATAGTATCGATTGTTCATTGACTACAACAAAAAAAGCTGTTTCTCGTCATAATTATTTTCTTTTTTATTTTGAAAATTTAGCTGAGTTTGGTCTACTTACAGCTTCTTTTGAGTAGAAGGATAGAAATACTCCAAATTGCAGAAAAATAGACTTGTTGCAACAGATATGCAGGGAAGAAGTACAGAAGCGACGGAGAGGTCTCTGGGTAAGCTTGGCCAGATGATCTATCTATCTCATCCTAGATAAAGTCAATAAGGAAGCAGATATAGGGAGGATGCATGCGTAACACAGCAGGCTACCTATTGAACAGAAATAACAAAACCAGAAGTTGATACCGATTTGTCGTTTGTAATTAAAAAGAATAGTTGAGTGAGATTGTTGGGTTCGCAGTTTGCTCAGTCCGGAATCCCAAAGATAGCCTGAAGCCTTCTGTTACTAATTATCGTCCTCTAGTGTGAGTCCCTATCATCTTTTCTTACATGCCAATGTGCGCAGTTACATACATATGGAGGTCAAAAACACTCAAATTTATTGAACAATATGTATTTGAAAACAATTGACAAAATGTGCCATTGTATTCTTCTGTTCGCTTTTGTATAAGATGAGAATATTATGACTTTATATGGGAAGGACATATATTTTTGTTACCTTCTATTGAAACATAATTGAAACATTTTATTAAAAGAGTTACAGTTTCAAAAAGCAAATTTTTGCATTTATGTCCAGATGTATATAAATCTGGAAACTATAAAATATTATAAAACTTATATTCATATTATACAATTAAATGATATAAATAATTTTTCCTAATATATTTAAAGTTAGTAAGCATATAAAAACTTAATGTATATATGCATTCCTTATATTATAAAACTCTAGGTAAATATAGCATATTGCCCATATTCTTTGAAGGGTCAAAATAACAATTGCATTCAATTTTCTATAAAACACACATCAATTATAAACTGCAGTTTACTTAAAACATATGTAATCTAATTTTGTATGCAGTTTGAGAATGTACATGTACAGACATTCTATAGTATCTGGAAACTATAAAATTAATTTTGAATTTCAGTACAAAATTGTTTTCGAATATTTAAAGATTTCTGTCACCTCTCTCTGGTACGCTATATTATGTGGATCTGCCAGTTGATTCAGACATATACAAAAAACGGATCATTGACTGAACAATTAAGCTAAAATGTAAATAGAAGTCGTTGATTCTTCCTGATTTCTCCTTCCTTCCAGTAACATTGCTGGGTGCTTGCAGTCATGATTTCTTCTACCCCACTCCTATCCTCAAATACCTCTCTTAACACCCATTACTACATATGAGACACAGTAAGAAAACAAAATACAAGACTACAGAGGCAGAGAGGTTGTCGAAACTAATCACAAACTGTTTTTTTAGAAATACAGAAAGAAAAGAAACATATTTGTTCAGTGAATTATTTTCGGTGACAAGCTTGATTTCTATATATGTTCAAGGGCTTCCAGTAACGTATATTATTAAAAATTGTTAAATAGGAACCTTAAATTATATACTTATATATGCCTGCGTCCACATAAATTTTGTCGGTAATCAGGCTAAGAAATTCTATACACTCAAAATTAAACGTTAACATGTAAATCTGGTGTAAATCATTTCCTACGATTATTATTATTATATTTACTAAACTAATAATGACAACAATTTAAATTTATATATGAGTTGAATAAATTGTTAAATTAAATCCTACTTCAGAGAAAACTTTTAGTTAACTACTGAACTTGCATGTAATGATTAATCAGAAAATATATCATTATAGAGTAGTACTATATTTTTTAAAAGCATGATGATTAGGCCATTAATTTATTATAACATGGATATAATTTTAAACAAATTTTGTTTCAAAAGCAAAGAAATAAAAATGTGTCTAATTCTTATTTAGCACTGTTAAAGTCACTTTTCTTAATGTTTAAACTGAAGGAACTATCTTCGAAACATACATATCCATAAATATAATATGTATATGCCATATCAATGCATACCTCAAACATTAATTACATTATTAATATTTAATATAGGTACCAACCTAAATTTAAAAACCCAAAAATTCACACATACATAAAATGTTGAATTATATCTTCGCATATTGAATTAAAAAATAAATAATACATAAATCGTAGGCGTCCGTAAGCAGTTATCCTATTTAGTAACCAATTAATACATAAATTGCCCATAGTCACTTTAATGGATATAGACACTAAAATAGTAAAGATAGGTCACATAAACAGGTCACGGAACATATAAACATATAACACAGAATAGAATCCAAAAATATTATTTTGTAAAGACTACCTATATAGTACAAATTCAATTCATAAGGAATTGAGCATATTAAAAATAGAAGATCCTGCAACATCGGGACTACTTTAGCTAATCAGCAGATAAAAGTATATTAACCCATTAGCTAAAATGCAAGTTCTGCACAAAGTTTTCTTATTAATAGTGATTTACATGATTACATTAATTTAGTACTTGATGAGGCAGTCATCATTTGAAATAAAACACTCCGTATTATTCGTAACCAAAAAAAGTGGAGACAAAATAAAAATTATGGTTCACAGAAAGCGTTAATGTTTCATACCAATAACATTTGTATATAGACTCGAATTAAAAAATACCAGAACATTTAAATGAAACATTTTTTCTATGTAAACTATTCATATTGCCACATATTATTGCTACATTATTTGAGTGTAATCAGCTAACTTATAACAACTACAATGCACATTTTTACTTGATATGAAATCCACAATTTATGTAATTTTAATAACAATTTATTTCAAGTGTTAATTTCAAGATATGTGTACAGCATATACATGTGGGGGAACTCCATCTATAAAATCCTTCTATGAAACATTTAAATGAAGTATTTTTATCTACTTTTTTATAAAATGCTTATACATTTACCTTATATTTAACCAAAAAAATACAAAAAATAACTATACAATTTGAATTAAACGTTCTTACCCAGATCAGTAATGCTACTGTCAGTAATAATTCCATGCTTTTATATCTAAATATAACTTCTATTCTGTTGTATTGTAATTTATATGGTGCATAAATTCATTTCGTATACTTTGAAATGTATTACATATGTACATACATATATATAATCCTTTGGAAAATAATTTCACAAATAATTTCACAAATATTTAATCATTTATACTATTTTATAAGTATATTTTGAGTAAAAAAACACATTTATATATATAATACAATTTTAAAAGTCGTCAAATAGACATATACAATTGTTAATTGAGACTTAATAAAAACAAATAAAAGTTATTTATTAATAGAATTTTTTTTTAAATGTGAAACTTTATAATGTATTACCAAAAGGCAGAAAATGTATTTCGTAATTTTTTTAGTAAAATACATGTATTTGCTTATCTATGAATAATACAACTATAAAATATTTAAAACAATAAGTAATATGTCGCTTTCTATATATGAAGAAAAGTTAAGGAAAAATTCTTTGAAGTTATTCTCCTATCACTGTATATTATATAAATCAGAATTGCGATTTGTAGAAATTATATACGGAATTATATATGTATGTATTTGACAGAGAAATGCGATTTGAGTAAGTTCCAAAGCGTATCAAATTTGGTTTGGCAAATGCTTTTATATAAACTCGAATACAAATAAGTAGATATGAACCATTGAATAAATAATCCAAGTTAAAGATAAATTAGACTTATAAAAATACAAATTTGTTAAATCATGTATAGATAAAAATCTGCTACAAATGTGTTAACTCCTTATTTTATATAGATGAGTATAATATAAATAGTTAGATACATTATATTATAGAAAACGATTTCGAATGTTACACAATTATAAATACTATTTATTTTAATTTAGATAAAATCAATATTATCACTTTATAGGAAGAAAAATAATTTCTTTAAATCTACGTGCTTTATCTCCCTTTACTAAACGCCGTTAGTTAGTATTTAAGCTTTGGAGAAACTATAAAGCAAGATAATGTAAAAATTATTAATTTTATGTTTCACCAAATTTGTAATAACATTTTTGCAAACTGAAAATTCCGTTGTGTGTGATTTTATAGATAATTCACAAAGAATTCTACCTATGTCTACTTTTTACAGTAACTTCCTTTAAAAAATCGCGATTCACGTAGCAATATTCAGACCACTTTACGAGCGCAATTTTAACGTCAAATTTAGGAAATTCTAAATACAATCAATTCTTGTTTGGTTTTCTAAATATTAACATAGAGACTTGATCTGAACGACAGCATCTTATGGTATAACAGTTCATCAAGATTAATGTACAGTTGTAAATATGAAGTGTAAGTGACACAGACTGAAAATTATAAATTGGTTTAGTTAGATGATAGCTACTTCGCTGGAACGAATCTGGGTGTCCATTTTAAAAATTAAAATGTTCAGAGATTTTCTTTGTGGCGCCACCATTCAATTATATAGCATATATTTTATCTAAAATGTGTGTGTGTGTGTGTGTGTTTAGAAATGTGTCCGTTAACAATTACATCATGCATAGGATCATTGAAGCGAAAAGTTCCGAATTCCATGAGGATCAAATGGCTAGAAGGGACATAAATTCGTTACACTTGTATCCAATGCATTTACGTAGAAATGTGCTACTGGTAGGTATCTATGTATATTAGAAAAAATGAAATTAAATATGCATAAAATTAGATTTTTAACTGCTGTTTTATAATCAAGAAGTAGAGGTAATGAAGAAATATTATTTTGGAAATAATTGTATATAAGCTAAATATGTATGTCACAAATCAAATAAATATGTTTAGTTTATTTAATATATAGCATGTACGTATTATTAAATCGCTTAAAATCTAGCAAATTAGCCGCTGTAAAACTCCGATATAATTAAATTAGAAAATAGTTTTGTGAAATATAATAATTATAGATACTGCTGATTTATATTGTGAAATCATATATTTGAATATGCAAAGCCATATATATATTTAACTATTTTTCCAAATATTTATTTACTGTGTGGTTGTATTAAATCCTTTTTTCGATATTTAACAATAATTGAAATAAATTATTTAAATTCATTTCTTAGATATAACAACAAAAATAATTATATAATCTGACTAATTCAAGCCGGTGTTTAAAATAACTTGTGAGAATTTAGACATGAAAAAGTGTCCCAAAATGTTTTCAAAAGCGCTAGAATAGGTTGACATTTATGATAGTGAGACATATTATCAGAAGAACTAACTTTCAATATTTTACACTGTCCAATTTATCAGTTGAAACCAGGTCTTCAGACTGGAGAGGTATAATTTTCAAGAGAAGCTAAGAACTATCTTTATACAATTTAAAAGTAAGTATTTTCTTAAAATATATGAATGTTTAGCAGTTCATATTATGGTAATGTAGGTGCTTATGTACACTGTAGTCACCCAAATGCTATTTACCGACTATAATATACCCAAGGGAAAAATGCAAGTGTAGGAAAACTTCAAATCGGCCAACCAGAAATTTCAACCGAGTCAGGTCTACTCCGCAAGGAGGTACGTACAAGAGTATACAAGATTTAAGAACGGCATGCGTAATTATTCGGGTCATCTCCGATGCAGAGAAAAAATCAGATTGACAAGTTACTTGGAAATAGGGTTTGATCTTCAGCTGTAATGGTCTTTGCTCGCGCATTCCTTCGTTGTTCCTATCGAACTATTGAGCAACACAATCCACCCCACCCTTTTCCCACTCTGCTGAAACTTTGCTCCTGGACTTGTTTCTACTTTCACTCTATGAGATAGCAGTACCGACGCAGTAATTCCCACTTTACTACTTCAGTGCTTTCTGTAGGGCAAGTCGGGGAATAGTAGCAAACGAAAAGAAAGGCAGAAAAGTGGAAGAAATGGGGTAGTGGGTGTAAGGGCTGCTCATCTTCTGGCATGGGTGTGCGAATATCTGAATAAAATTATACGCCCTTCGAATTTTGAAATTGTCTCAATGAGAAATTCACCTCGACTTTTCTTACAGTTTGCGAAAAAGTCTTTTGTAATGTATTTAATATGTCATCATACAATATTATTGCGGCACTCGATAATTTCCAATAGTTTTGCACGCATAAAAATAAGACAATAAATACGGTTATTAATTCATCATGAAGGTGTATAGTTAGTTAGAAGAGGGAGTTTCTAAGACATAAATCCTCATTTAAAAGTGTTATTAATATTATTCAATTTATTGATTAGGACAAGTCCTTGTTATCGGTCGATAAAATATAGTTTTATATAGTTTGCCATAGGTTTTATAAGTTACTCTGTTTGAATTAAAATAATTTTTGTTTCCAAATATATCAAAATTTATCTTAATTCATATATTACTCTTTAAAATATTTTAAAATTCATTCTTGTGAATAAAACAGAAGGTTAGTCTTATATTTAAATGTTGAATAATAATTTTTTTCTTAATTATTCAAAATTTTTCTTTTTACTTTTCTATAAAAATCAATGTTTTCCATTATTTGCATTTTTTATTTTTTATTTTTTTGGGTATTCACTTAATGTTATGTATCATAATTGTGTTATTAATATATTCATGTAAAAAATGTTACATAATCTGTATTATATGTATATAGTAAAACGGTATTGTACTTAACAAATACTTTATATTTGTAGTTTATTGTGGAACATACAAAATGTCTTGTGTTATTTTTTCACTCATGAGAAAGGTCAACTGATTGTAATATATTTAATTAAGCCTACATGGAACGAATGATACCGCACTGCACTTAAAACAAGTCGAATAGCAATAAATCTGAGGGAAATTTGAGTTGCTTTGACTCGTTTGAATTGCCTAATAAAGTTTAATTCTAGAGGTGATTTTTACGTAGATAAAGATGGACTTTCAGTAACCATCTTTTGTGTACTTATCTATTGGTTTTTTATTAATTTAATATACTGATATTTCAATGTCAAAGAAAAGAGTGTGAATCAGGAATCGTGTTTTTAAATATAATATTAATTCTAGCGATGTATATGTTATGAATTTACTATTATTTTAACTAAACGTTATAACTTCATTCAAAACATTCTCGTTTCATTCTTTGACAGAAATATTTTAATCGCATTGTTGTTGTTTTAGTAATGTACAGTAATAGTTATATAGAATATCTGCCGTGATATATCTTTTTATTCCACTATATGTTAATAATATACACAATTAGTTATTATATATGTAAATTGAAGGCATTATTCCACGTCCTGTATAGATATGACAAATGCCGCCTTCCCTGTAGCCTCTAAGATGGCTTTATATACCAAATATTATTGCATGTCACAGAAATCAGAATTAGTTTATTTATAGTTTAATGACCCGAAAGCGGTAGTCATAAAGCTGGTTTCGTTAACTGCAAATTGGTCGGGCCATTCGCTTTGATCTAGGATTTGTCTTTTTTGTAGTCAATTTATTCAAAAAGTTATGTTAAGAAAAGACAGCAAATTTAAGTCAAATATATTCCAAGAACTCATTTGAATAACCGTTTTCCCTTTATATGAATAAGACATTTGTTAATATATATATCAGAAACATCTTTAAATATATTACATTTTTTGCCATTATAAAATTTAGACTTAATATTTTTTATATTAATATCAAATTTATTTGGAATTATTCTCACTAAAAATATAACTGGGTATATATAGATTATATACATATCTATAAGTATTAATGGACGATGTAAGAATTATAATATCTTTATATAAGTTTATATTTTTAATCAGTTATATATAAATATACATACGTCAATATATATGTATAATGGACTTAATCCTTCTCGGAGGCACATTATAAATAATTATACCACTTGCTTAACCAGACGGCTT
>JAYRBW010117368.1:0-17428 GCA_036023295.1 Invenusta paracnida
TTTGAATGAATTTATATCTTTTAAAATTGTCTGTAGCTAACCAGCTTTTTGCCATTTTTGGCGATAAAAAAATTAACTTTACTTTAGCAAAAGGTGTTTTACTCAACATCTTACTCAACCAAATAATTTAATCTATACTCGTAATTAATACACGAACCGGTAGTACAAATTAACATACTTTAATAAACGTATCATTGGCATTACATATCTGTGGGAACAGCAGCAAAATCAACATCAGGCAATTTGAGATTTTTATAACTAAAATTAATTGCAAACATATTTTTGGCCTCTTTCGAAATCTGGGATTTCACAAACCGACTCAAAAAAGAAAAAATAACACTTTCCATGAATTCCAAATTAGTGGAAATAATGGAGTAGCTGTTTGAAATCTACGCAGAAATAATTCCAGAAGCAACGATAACAATTTGAAAAAATTCAATTTAGCGATGAGTCATCAGCAAGAAACTCCTTTACAGTGAAAAAAATTGGCTGGATATACGGGCAGTTTAGACCTTTTTTTTAATATGACAACATATGAATTTAGTCCATAATATAAAAAAAATCGCGGGATGTTAATTTTTTATATTTTAAATAAAAAATAGTGAGACAAATACGAAATACGAGTTAAGTATATTATCAAACCACGAGCGGAGTTAGCGAAATTTTTCAACTAAAAATTGTTTGTTTTTGTATTTATTGCAATTTCCCAGTTATTTGGGTTTTTTCCGGTATATGTATATGTATATGTTCCAATTTCCATATTCAGTAAAAGTTCCAGTTTATACGTTTCTAAAGCTCTGTTTTCGATTTAAAGAGTCTCATTTTCTTAGTTTGAATAATATATTAATATAATTTAAAGTATACAACAGACTACTATTTTAGTATAGCATTTATTTAGTATTTATCCGATAATTTAGTGGGTGTTGTATAAAAGATTGTGTAAACGAATAATTACCTCATTAAGAAGTGTGAGAACGCCCGGAATACCATCCAAGAGACGAAGAGTAGGGCCATTATCAGCCCGAGAAGATGTCAGTAGCTCCTGTTTTGATGCAAAGTTAGTGAGGCCCTCGGAACGATAGTTATCAATAACACTACACACCACGGTCTGCATGAAGTGAGTCTGAAGCCGCTCATTCGCGTAGTTGATACAGAGCTGTTCCAAACTATTTACCGCCAGATTTTCAAATCCGAAGATATCGAGCAATCCTAGTTAAATAAAATCATGAGTACTTGATTATGGTATCTCCAATCTGCTACCTTTGATACCTAGATTTTCAAGTATCCAAACAATCCGACAATTGTAAAAGAACATTGACAAATGCGGCGCTATTTTATGTAGAATTCTATTTCACAACTTTAGTACTGAGATATCTTGCGTGCTATAAGAAATATATGTTTCTATGGATAAACTTGTTATTTTCCTTTCTCTATGGCGTCCCCTGCACGCTTAAGATAAAAATTACCTATACTTTTGTATGATTAGATTTTTAGTGGGTATTTAGAAGTTTAAAAAACTTTTAGGAATCATTTAAGTATTTAGCGAAATGTTAGCGAACATTAAGAGATCTTTTAGCAAACATTTCGGAAATCATCTAAGAGTTTAAGAAAGAATCATTAAAGAAAGAAGCAAATTAGTAAAAATGAAAACAGACATTCATATTAACTAAATTTCGCGCGATTTAACACCGGGAGATGGGGAGAGGAAGGGGCTGGTGATTTGGAAACGCTTATTTCCTACTAATATTACGTTTTGGTTCTTTCGTCTTTTTAAAATTTTCAATAACACATATATTTATTATTTTGTATTTATATATGCGCAATATCATTGCACTTCTAGTACGATAAATATATATTTATTTAAAAAGTTAGTTGTATAATGTGTATTTCCAACAAAATTTTTATTTTATCACTGTTACATTAAAAGGTTATATAGTGATGTTTCAGAAAATTATATTACAACATAATATACAAATAATATAGTGAGCAAAAATATTTGATTGAAACATTATATGTAACTGACTATAGCTTTCTTTACTGGCATTAATCTGCACTGTCCATTTATATACATGTGAGACCTTAATGCTGCCAGTATCTGTCAATCCCGAGGATGACATTTAAAAGTTATAGAGCTTTTTAAAACCTTAAAAAGTGTAACATACACAGAAATTTGTAAACAACCAGATGATTACCTAATAATCTGCCAAGACATCATGTTACAACGTTTAAGATTGGGCAAATCCACTCTAATATTATACCCACAACATAATTGAAATATTTTCATGATTATGATTAATTTGAATCTTAATCACATGACAGCACATCGTCGAATTTAACCCCCCATAAACATTGATTTAAATAGACCGATGACACCCATAAATGAGTTTTTGTCAGAGACTAATTCCTCAAAAACTAACCATTTTGGTCATTAAGCTTTGAAGTGTCCAATTTTAAGACATCATAATATGCATTGACATCAAGATCAGCGTTTTGTCCACACGTTTCGATTTTCTTTCGACTTCGGAAAGAAAAAGAAGTCGAAAGTGCGTCCATACACATAGAATTTGCTTCGAAAAATCGAATCGAAACGTTCTTTTAAGTCGAATCGAAGCATCTACCAACAGAAGACAACTAAATACCCGATTTACCATTTAATTGTAGCTATCCAAGCTGTGAGGGTATAAGATAATATATTACTAATACATGTTGGTTATATCTGTGACCATATTGCCCAGTTTAAATTTTAGTATGGATGTGGTGTACAAATGAATCATGTTTTGGTTTCTTTATTACATCTGGATCACGTTTATCGTATATTGAAAAGGATCATAGCATAAATATTATGGAAACCATGCAGAACGAAAATATAGTAGCATAACTTCCTTAGCGAAAAAGTGAAAGATAATCATCTTCTTTGCAATCATGTGAGAAGTTCAAATGGTGATAAACATGATGGTGCTGTTGTTATAAAATTGAATTACGATATCTCTTAGTTTTACATCAACTACATGCAATTTGAGGGTACTCATTCATACTATGTATTAATAGGCTTTTGTTTGATATGGAATCAAATTTATGCCTTTAGTACTAATGTTGAAAGAGTTATTCAATTGTCATATTATGACTGGAGCGTGATGACGTATGTGATTTTTAATAAATACCAACAAGTCAATTTTTGTACATTCTCTAAAATATGTTATATTAGACATTGCTATATGAAATCATATCGATCATTAAAGTAATATGATCTTCCATTTCTATTTGTTGTAGAATTTTGCTGATATTTCTCCCAACTATTAGTGAAATTTACTCCTGATGACTTTTTTAACAAAATGTGTATAATTAGGTCATAAGCCTAGCTGCCGTGACCAACCTCTGGCTGACAAAGTTCTTTGGCTGTTTTCACTTCTTTGGACCATATAGAAGAAATTTAGCTCCCAAGCCCCTCTGAAAAATTTTTTGTAGCAATATTTTGCTACAGAGTAAAATCAAAATGGCTGCCGACACCATATTTGTAACATTAGATTTTACATTAGTTCTCAGATATGTGTTTAAAGGCACTTTTTGGGGTCAAACAAACACAAAGATATCAGTTTTAGCACCATTAATATATTTACATGTACATATATATTGTATCCAAAATCCAAGATGGCTGCCAATTTTCACATAATAAAAAAAACTGAAGTCTAGCCCAGTCGGCTATGTCATCTGCGAATGAACTGACTTTCACCGTCTCAGGGATGACTTGTACAACATCGTTAATGTACATAAGAAAAAGCGTTGGGGAGAGGACGGCCCCTTGTGGTAGACCTTCTTGCATCTACTTGATCTTTCCTTAGTACCTTCATATTTCACCCAAGCCCTTCTGTTGCACAGCCATAACTGAATCCATTTAATTGTGCTGTTGACTATCCCTAGCTTAGTCATCTTCCATAATAAGCCATCCTTCCAGACTTTGTTATTTGCTTTTGCGTATAGTCAAGTAGGGTTAGCACCGTTTTCTTCTGCAGGTGGAACGCATCACTGACCAATTCTGAAAGGTTGATGAGCTGATCCACCGTCGATCTATGGTCTGGACCAAGGTCTGAAGCCTGCTTGGTGTTCACTCAGTAGATCATTTGATTCCAGCACATACAAATTCTCTTGTTCAGACATGTTCCATAAGCTTACCCACACAGAAAGTTAGGTAAATCAGTCTCTAGGATGAAATTTCTTCCAGAGCTTTGCCTTTCTTAAGGAGTGGGACGATGTTCTCTTCTCACCTCTCCAGTTTTGTGAGACATGACGGTCTTTGAGGGATTTATGCATGATGTTGGTTAGGACCACGACATTTACTGCGCATCGTGGTAAATGTGATGGGGCCTGTGTTGTTCCTGAAGTGCATGGTGATCTTCCTCTTGATGTTCAACATTTCCATGGGGATTTTGTGCTTACTGACAGCTGCATATTCTGATATAAAGGTATTTGCTTTACTTCTTCTCGAGACTCTGCCTTTACCGATTTTTTAGGTGAGTTACTTTTCTTTAGTCTTTTTAGTATTCTCCACATTTTTCCACTGAGCTGTTCTTTGACTCCTTTAACCCATTTATCCTCGTGTTTTTTCATTTGTTCTTTAATCTTCTCGTTCGTGAAGTTGACTGCTTCCTATTCAATCAGATCCTCGCCCATGAGTTCATCTCTCTTGAACACCTCTTATGGGATGTCTTGATTGAGCACTTCCCGTTTCTTGTTCTGAGTACTTTCATGCTGACCGATTTATACGCTGACTTTAGTATAATGGCTCTAAGGTCTTTCTCGTGGATCGGGACACTATCCTCCGCGTTGAAATTGGTGTTCAATTCGTTTTAGATATATTCTTGGAATTCGTTCCAATCTGCTTCCTTCCATTTCCAGGCCAGCTGGCATTGTTCTTTTTCGATTTTGAGATTCGTTTATTAACATAGGTCGATGGTCAGAGCCTAATTTTTGTAACGTCTTCCATGAAAGGTTATCTAACATCAGTTCGTGGCACAGTGAAATGTCCGGTGTAGATTTTCTATCTGTACCCTTTTCAAATCTAGTAATGCCATGAGGTGGTCGCTATTCTACTGGAGTATCATCATATCGTTTCGGTTATTGGGCTCAGGTTGGTTTTTGTCCAAGGAGATTATCATTTCGGATGGCTTTCTTTTCGAGACGTTTATTGGCTTCTCTTTGTTGGTTACAGTCTGTGCATGTTCATGCATTGTTGGATATGGTTCTTTGTATCAGGAGTCGGCTAGTTATACCCATACAGCTTTTGTGAACTAATTTTTTACAAACCTTGCAACAAACTCCGATAACGCGCATCGAACCTTGGCAGCAATCACAATTTGTGGTCTTCCAATCACTTGTATTGTTTGTTGCGTTACTTCGGTCAATTGAGCCTGTCTTGCACATGAATTCTGGGGTAAGTGTCGGTCTGTACCTGTTTATCCCATTGCATTGAGCATGGAGGAATTTGCTACAGTTTTTGCACGTCCATGGCGTGGTGTTAGATCTCATATCTCCTTTGCATACGTAGCACTTAGGAGGGTCTGGATTTGTTTCTATTTCGCCAGCTTTTAGTAGTAGTCTCCAGATGAGAGATGACTCGCTGACTCAGCATCTCTGGTACTCAAAAATCCGAGCTGTAAAATAGTTTTTCCCCATTTCGTTCCACATTTTACATGTGGATCCACAGTACACCACGAAGTGTTGGGGAAGTACTACTGCTGTTGTTTTTGAGGGGCCTTATACTGCCATAGTGGATATGGGGATGGTCTGGCCCTGACCGCTACAGATGAGAAAAGTCCTGGCACTGATAATAAGTTCAAATGGAAGGACAATGGTGATAAGATAGCTGATAATGTAATAAATCGACACCCAAATGCAAGTAGAATCGTTTGTGTCAACGATATTTATGACTGTGAATACACCACAAAAGATGACGAGAGGGGACTCCGAGTTAAAGGAATGAGAAACATACAAATGAACATTACACGCCCAATGAAGAATTCCCCTCTAAATCTATATTTAACAAAATATTATGTAAACTGGAAAACAAGGTTAGGCTCCAAAAGTTCATTCTAAAAGCCCTGCAAGATAAGGCCTCAAACTCTAAAAAAGAAATCCTTTATTCAACTGGGCAAAACTGTGAAAATGTATCTACTGGTGTTAATTATGATAATCTTACGTTTGATCACACAGAAGCAGATACAGTTATGTTTTCGATATACCCCGCACTTCGTGATAATAGATTCATAGGACCTGTTGCCATTGATGCTGCAGACACGGATCTACATTGCAGCTGCCTATATGTTTCACATATTGCAGCTGCCCTGAAACCTCTTCATGAAACAAGGAGGTGGATTTATAAACTGTAAGAATTTAGTTTAAGACCATATGATAGACTGTATTATACCTTTACATGTAATGACAGGCTGTGATGCCACATCTGGGATCTTTGGTAAAGGCAAAGCCAAACTGTTTGATAAAGATAGTGAGAGAGCACAACTGCAGCTGCAATGGAAACCCAAAAACTACAACTGCAGTGGAAACCGGAAAACCTCAAGAGGATTTATTTTACTTTGATTAGAAGCGTCCTTGACTACAGCGGCACCAGTTGGCAACCATGGTTGGCCCAATCCAACATGAACGATCTTGAAGCTACGCAGAACATCGCCCTCAGACATATTACCTGCCAAGCTAAGTCCACCCCGATAGAAGTTCTTCGTTTTGAATCGAAAATTCCATCCTATAAGACCCACTCCAACAGGCTGTGCTACAAGGCCAAAGAGAAAGCGTTGAGACTTCCAGACCACCACATCAGAGCTAAGATCTACAGGAACTCCACCAGATAGAGGTTAGCAAGAAATATGGAGGAACATGACCAAAGAAGACATCCATCCTAACTTAGTACATCGTGAGAAGATTACACAATGTGAAGATCTTCACCAAAATTGAAGGCTTCGTGAAGAAAGAAGATATCAGTGATAAAGACACGAAGAGAATGTAAATATATTAATGGTGTTAGAACTGATATCTTTGTGTTTGTTTGACCCCCCCCCCCCCTAACCCCCATATTGTGTCGGCGGCTATTTTGATTTTGCTCTGTAGCAAAAATTGCCCAAATATTTTAGAGGGGCCTGGGAGCTAAATTTATTCTATATGGTCCAAAAAAGTGAAATCAGTCAAAAAACTTTGTCAGCCAGCTTAAGACCTAATAATGTAACTTTATTATTTCACCCTTTTTATCAATTGGTTAAAAAAGTTACAAATGAGATCAATTTTTTGGGAAAAAACTAAGAGGTTTCTCAAAAATGTTTAGTAGTGAGTTTTAGGATTGGAAAAGGTTTATAAATATGTTTAGTACATACTCTCTGTCAAGAAAATGCGTGCAATATAAATAAATAAAATAAATGAAGACTATTTTTAACAAATAACAAATTATGCAGAAACCAATTTTCTAAATATGTTTTTCTATACATTACAAATTTTCTAAGTCTGGTCACACTGTACTTAATGATATCACGTCTTTGTAAGTTTTCCCTTGATATCATAACTGTTCTGTTTCTTCACGATTGGTTGAATTTTGAATTTTTTTGGTAGAGTTGATTAATGTCTGGGCTTCTTCTTCTAGACCGCCCTAGTGGCCACAGTCTGCGGCCAATCTTCTCCAAGAACTTTGTGATTTTATGGGGGATCTGCGCACAGGGTAATCTTTATACCATTCTGAGTGGATTTTCTTGTTTTTTAGTACAAGCGCAATTATTATTTTTTAACCAGAGTAACAGCATCTACTACGATAGGGATGTCTTCTTGATATGAGGGTTCCTGCCTTCGAGGCTCATTCGACTCCTCATTTCCTTTAATGTCACATTGAGACGAGATCAACTGAATTTCGACTCTCACTAAGTTTTCTTGCGGTCTTTGAAGACCCTCAGGATGTTAGACACCATGTAGCTCCTATTTTTGTAGTTGGCGTGGCTGATCTTTTTGAAAGTCAATTTGCTGTCTGTAAGCAATCTCATAAAATACAATTTTCTTGTCGGTGGTGCGTTCTCGATAGCCTTGAGACCGTAGAGAAAGGTTTTAGTTTCAGTCGTGCATTTGGAGCACCACAGGCCTACTCGAATCACAAGTGTGGTTTTTCCCCGTTTGCCCAATAGATAATGATCCCTCCACCTTTATCCTCTGTTCCTTTTTAAACTGAGCCGTCTGTATAAATTACAGTGTGTCAGCAGGTTCCAGTTTCTTCGGGTACTCTACTGCTTCCTCTTTCCTTATCTCGGCTGTCTGATCTTAAGGAGCTTCCGTCTTTAGATATTGAGATGGATATGTTAGTTTTTATCCGCGGTGGAATACCTTTACCCATTAATCTCGGCTCTCTGGGAGTGACTTTCTACTTTCCCTTCCTGTTGACCTCGACCTCGACATCTCCCCAACGTTGGCTCCTTTTAAGTCCGTTTTTCGACTTCCTATTGGCAATAAGACCCAGCGGATCTTTCTCCTTCTTCTGGTTGCCCTCTCATACAGTTTCGTAGTCTTGGCTAAACCTCTGGATTTCAGGTCTTCGAGGCTCGCTTTTTCTTCCACATCATTGGCCCGAGTGTTCCTGCAACAATCAGTGATGACTCTTGCTGCTCTGTTCTGAATGGAATGAATCTGTGTCTTCGCTGTTTGACTCATAGTAGGCACTTCTGGGCTTCGTGGTAGCTGACGTATAAGACGAACTGTTGGATGTCTGGCCATTACTGCTGCGATTAAATTGTCTTCACTTTAAACTGTGTATAAGGTTGGATTATCTAACTGAATTGGGTCAATGTTCAATTCTTCACCCTTCGTTTGAATTTTACTGTCTAGAAGTTGACAGAAAAATTTGACATCACGGGATAAATCGAACCATGTCTGTGATATCTGCTGATTTGTTTATATAGTCTCCATTCTGCAACTGACTATTTTCTGTAGCTGCACTGACAACATTAACAAACATTAACAAACTCTGGAGAATAAGCTGGCAAATATTCATAGGTAACTGGAGAATTACTGTGACGATAGATATGTGGTTTGCTACGAAAGCCATGCCACCATTTTTCATGCAAAAAAACTAACTATTTTATGAGAGAGTCCTGGATGTTCACTAATAAAAACGGTGATTTTTTGCTAACAGTGGTAATCTGACATCCTAGAAAATTTCATGAGAGACATTTAAAAACCTTCCCAATCTTCAACAATTATGTTATAATAGCTTACGATTAGCTCTGATCATCTGTTCCATTTAGTTATATAGTTGTACATTTGCCTGTTTACTTGGGACGTTTAGATCTTATTTAAGGATTCTATTTTGAATAACCTTCAAATATAGTGATGTGAAAAGTTTCTTCCAATTTTAAATTCCTGACACAGATCAGTAATTGTTTCATATATGTGTGTAACCGTTCATTGTATTGATATAATGCAAAAAATAACCATCCTGTATTTTTCAGTTAACTCATTTGGTATATTTCTTCGTTCCATTTTTCGAACAATTGTTTTTTAATAAACATAATATGCAAGTAATTTATAAATAGACCCAAATTAATTAATAACTGGTCTATCACAAACATAGTTTTAACTATTCACGCCACTACGGTAATTTTATATTACTGCACGCAGACTTTTTTGACGGGGTGTATAGTAAGATAACCATCATTCATCGAATTTTGCCTGATTTCTATTTTTACTCTAATAATTTATATTAACTCTCACTATACAATAGGAGTAGTTTACCATGGAGTCTATCCCAATTTTACTGTCCGGTGCTTTATTTTATATTTTTAATGATATTTTAAGTCAATATTTAGAGTTTACTAAGGATTTGTATATTACTTGGGAGCGCATAATATGGCGCTAAATACTGGGATATAATGTTGTAGCGCTTATTTAAATTGTATAGTAGTTTAGCATATCAACTATACACGTATTGTTATTTTTTATGGATCCTGAAGCATGATTGATAGAGTAATAGAGATGGGACAACTCGGTTAAATCTATGAGTCTTCCTCCAAATAAATGTCTGTAAAATTGCGATTGTTGATAATTGGGATGGACGTTAATGATCGTAGTGTTGATAGATAGTCTGGCAGCAATGGGTGTTGTGCTGATGATTCTGGTGGAGTTGGTATTACCTGCTTGTCAACTCTCATGATAATACGTATATATAATTTTCCACTTGGTGCCATCCATTTGTGGAGCTTTCTGTAACAACTGTAACAACTTTTCAACTGTAACATAGCGCACTAAGTCCAGTATATTGGAAAAGTCGATTTTGTTTCTCTACAGATAAAAAATAAGGTTTTATTCATCCCATTTATATTTTTGCGTTTGAAGAAAACTAAGAAGCTGACGCTCTTTGCTCTGGCAGTGTTTGGGAAGCATACTGCCTGTTTTTGTAATTTTTCAGACTGTGGAGGCAGTAGCAATTTAAATTAAATTAAAAATTTTATTTAATGACAATATCTGCATATAATGCAATCAAAAGTCGGATCAAGGGGCCCAGATCACAGAGAACAAGCAATTGTGAAGTACGCCCACTTCGCCAATGATATTTATTGTGGCCAGAACGGGACTCGAACCCACGACCAGGTCGAGAGTTCACCGCTCTAACTACTACACCATGGCCGCTGTTAAACGCAATTGAGGTAGTGGTGGAATAATTTCGGTAAATTTCCGTTTTGTTGATTAGGATTGTATTTTATTAGCTACATCTTGCGCTAATTCTACTTTACCCACAGATTTCTCACGCATTGTTAAACTTTTATTTTTGTGTTTGCCATACTCATCTGATTGTTACTTAGATAGACGTATTGTGGCTTGTTTCATGGTAGAATACGACTTTAAATTCGAAAATAGTGGGATGTAAGCTTGTGAATGTCGAGAAATAAATAGTAGTAGGGGTTATTGACAACATTTTTTTCGAAAACATGTCACAAATAAAAAAATTCTAAGAACCATTTGACGTCCAAGATGACAAACTTGGCTGATATCACGAGGATTCTTGTAAATAATAAGTATTGATGATTAAGAGATTATGTACGCATTTCTTTACCGGCTTTAAAAATATTTTGTGTAATCGTTATTGCAAAGCAAATAGAGATTATAACTTGTCAAAACGGCTTCAGGAGAGATATTGTCTGGCCTCACGGTATACTATACAGTAATCTACTTTTCCAAATCAACTAGTAACTGGAATAGCGATCAACAGAACCAGTGAATACGTTGGAGTTGCTTATCAAACAGTTTCTCATGACTCCGAAGAAAATTTTCAACAAATGTATTTTTCCAGACATAGTTAAGTCGACTACAATCAGGCTAACAATATTACGTCGGCAAAACCATGGGCGTTTAAGGCAAACATTATTTATACTACATATAGTTAGATACTTTGAAAATATTTAGGAGTTTAGAAGTAAACTTTTACATAACTTTTAAAATTGTTAGTAAACATTTAAGGCTTTATTCTTGAAGTCTCTTAGGAAATCATTTGAAAATTTAAGAAACTTTTAACAAATTAGTAAAAATAAACATTCAATATGAAATAAACTTTGCGCGTGCGAAATCAATTGTTTAGGTACTAATTTCCAGTATTTACAAGACTGTTAGTAATTCCTTGAGTTAACCCTTTACAAAATATAAAAATTAAATTCGGTGCACTAAATTTCAAAGGAATCAAACTTTACTTTATCTATAATAATTACCAGTATTAGACTGAATCTTTGCATAATTCTGAATGACACGCAAACCTTGAAATTCCTCTGATTTTAAATTAAAATTTAAAACGAAATTTTTGTATTATTAAATTTAATTAAGTACATTTATTTTTATACTACTAAAAGCAAATATAAGTAGTAACATATGGCAAATATGTATAAGTTAATATTACGTGACAATGGCTTGCCTCTGATTATAATAATTTTTCTAATTTTTTCAAATCTGGGATAATATAAATTTGAATTTTGTGATGTTTTTAAATGACAAGCGGAAATTTTGAAACTGTTGGGTAATTTTCGCACACATGATCAATTAATACGCGCAAATTTCAACGTTATTAGAAAACATGTCAGTAGTAACTGTAAGTCAACGCACTAATACACCATGAGGTAAATTTAACACCGTAGAGGGTGGGTTATCTGGAAACGCTCCTTCTCTACCATTCATAATGTAATTTTTAAATAATTTTTATATTAAAAAAGTAAAACAACTCCTCCTAATAACTTTCACCTAATTATAACTATTTGCAAACTTTCTAGCATTATAAATGATAAAAAATTAGAAATCAAAAGTTATCATACCAATTTCTCGATAAGTCGATGATGGAGAGGCATTGGAATTTATACAAGACACAAGATGATCAAACAGCCTGGAAAATAAAAAATACCAATAATTTTGCAATTTATTATTTAGATAATTCTCAAAACGAACAATTGTGCGTATATGATTCTGATATATTATGTTTTTTGTTGAAAACCTACATTACAAGTTACATAACATTATTTGCACTAAACTATTGTTGTAGTCAACAAACCCATATTGTTATAAAATCCAAAGAATTCAAAGTCGGCGTGAACGATCATATCTAAATAGTCATATATAGAAGGATTATATATTCCACTAAAATATTCATAGTCCTTATTCCAAGTTCTACAACATAATACATATTATAAAAGAAACGCAATTACTCCTCAGTAAACATTGGTGTCATAGCATTTCACATAATGCCAAGTATTTGTGTATTACAAGGTAGCGTTTCGCAGAAATTAAAAGCACAAGTATTTATTACAAGTTTTTATATATTTTCAATAAAATATATCATAAAATAAAAATAATATGGAATAATCATTTAAAATTAAAAAAATCGGTGTTTGGCAAGTAATATGAAATAGTAAAAAGTTATCGCCGATATATTTGGAGATGCTGACTACAACTTTTAAAATGAAGTAGAACTAGAATCAAGCAATTAATCATCAGTCATACGTAATTTGGCTTATACTTCGTTTATTTCACGAATAAAACTATTATAGAGGCCAGGATACCTAAGGATATATAATTAATTGATTCACAGAAAACTCACCAATTATAGAGCGATTTGACAACAGTATCTCTCCGTAGTGAAGCCTGCCGGGTAGAACATTGACGCCTGTACGTAGTACGTCGACGGGTAAATCCACCCACTGGACCGCCTGTGGTGGCACAGAACTCGACCTGTACAAGTTGACTGATGAGGACTTCGGGTTCCAACATACCAATGAGTTTACCAGCTTCCAAGGCTAAATGAGATAATTGGGATAAATTCTAACCACAAGAGTAGTATTGTATGCATTCACAATCAAATATATTATATCCAAAATAAACTCAGTTATATTACTATGATCTTTGTAATAAATATATACCTGTAATATCTTGATATCGATTCACAGAAATAGCAACAGCGTCGAAAAGGAAATGTTGAAGATACTTATTTCAACCAAATATGAATTTTATATTTTAAAAAGTCCCAAAAAGTCATGTTATAATCATATTACGTATAAATGAATAGAACATATATCTTTTTTTAAACACAACTTTCCCCAAATTATACCAATTCATTATTATTAATTCATATATCAATTATGCCGATATGACAGCTTTTTTCAATGAATATAGTAAAACTATATTTTTTGGTTTTATGTATTTTGATTAAATCGGTATGGCTTTCTTATTAAGATGTATATTTCTAGTTTTCTAAAGCTATTATTTCATAACATATTGTTAGGCAATACGATGATACTGCTTTTAACGATAAACATTCGGCGATTTAAAAAAACAATTCTACGAGGAAAATGTATTTTTTGATAAAAAAATATCAGAAAAGAAGGTCGAAAAAAACCCATAAACACTTAAATTATTATACAAAAATTGACACCTTGCAAAAAGGTATAATATATAGATACCTTATCCAAGTAGCCTTTTATAATTAAGTCGGTTATAATTAATTATAAATGAAGTGCATTTTGTTAATGAGCATTTAATCATTGCATCTATATAAAAACTAAGCTTTATAAATACTTTAGCCTGATTTATAAGTGGCAAAAAATAGGCCTATGTTCCTTGGCACTAATGACTAGTTAGTAGCATCATTCAAGCTACACTTAATAAATATAAAGTGTAATTAATAAATATTGTCTTAAGAAATTATTAAGTAGTGTTTATTTAAAAAATTATAAAACGAAGAATGCTAGATTACTAAAACAGTTTATAAATGAAGTTGACGAAAACAAATATGTGGTTGTAGTATAAAGTTCGATAAAGTATAAATAGTTTGAATGATTGTTTCTCAATAATATTATAAGTTGAAACATTTATTGTATCCTTATTTCATAGAAGGAAAAATAAACGATTTAACTTTTTACTTACCCATCTCTCTGTCTTCTTTTGATAAAGAACAAGACGGCTCTTCATCGTTTTCTTCTTGTGAGGAGATAAAATTCACTCGACAGAGCAAAACGATAGCTGCCAGTAGTTTACTTAAATCAGTAAGCTGAGATGATGAAAATTGAAACTTGCTTAAAACTGCCTGCAAAGATTGCCATTTCATTCTGTTCTCAAAAGTAATGGATTTCGCAAAATAACTGAATATTGACGATGGAAGATTCAGTTGCCTGGCGGTATCTGATGATAAAAACTAGAGGATTTCAAGGGAAATGAAATTACTTAAATCTAATATGTATGCTTTACTAAAAAAGATAATTATTCAGATAGAAATCTAAATTTAAAAGCATCAAGATGTAAATTGTACAGATTAGATTTAACAATCAAACAGGGTTCAGTAAATAAAATAACTCCATGTAGAAAATATTTATAATTTCAGTGACGTTTCTCTTTAAAGTGTTTCTTCCTGATATATATTTCTATATATGTTTACTTTGTTTGACTAGGATAGAAAATAGAATTACACTATAGAATCAATCTTCAATATTATAATAAACTTTCGGTTATAATTAATTATAAATTAATTATTTCTGTCCATTGATAAAAAAATATTAGAATTTCTTTTGATTCAGGAATAATAGAAACAATATAAAAAATATGTCGAATAAAAATCGTAATTTTACCTGTTTGTTTAGACTATAGTATAATTACCATAATATAGTAAACTCACTTGATAAAAAACATGAAACGATTGACCATGATCTTGATTATCTTTTAGAAAAAGAACACGTGTTTTTTCTAAGAGGTACGTTTTTAAAATGATACCTTGTAACATACCAGTTCTGAAATTAAAATATATAAATAGTAATATTAAAAAGTCCTTCCTTAATTTAATGCTACATAGTCTTAAAAAATTAAGCACTGCAATGAAACAAAAATTAAATGTATTATATAAAAATATTTAAGGCAAGCAATAACTTCGAGTAACAGGTGATTTCAATGTAAAATAAAATGATAAAAACCAACTATTTTTTAATAAAATACATTTTAGTTGAACAATATTAAATTTTAAGTTTTTTAAATAAACCAATGTATAGTCTTACTCGTCATAGCACATTTGAATGTATTTTCCAAAACGAGAGCTATTGTGATTTCGACTTGTTTGACCATTTCCTATAAAAAATTATCAGAAATCAAATATAAAATATCTTTTTAAATTATGTAAATAATATTCAGAACAAATATGAACAAATGTGTTTAATTGATGTGCATTTTTTTATTGTTATCAGATTTAAAAGTTGAAGAGAGAAGAGAAGAGAAGAGAAGAGAAGAAAAATTACATCACTAAGTACATTGTTTTATTTTCAAACACTCAATATAAATTCCGCAAACATACTAACCGAAAGCCTCAAGAATTGGATTGGAGTCCATTATTTTCTGTGAAATTTGGTAGGCATTGGTATCCCTGAAGAGTAAATGTAAAATGTATGTAAAATAACTTTATAAGATTCGCTACAAAATAGTAAGAGGAAACATTATCAATCATTCCCAAAATAAGGAAAGATAAAATCAGATAGGTTTTGATCTTAATAGATCTGATCACACCAGTTAAACGTACTCTCAAAGCAGAAACCTCTTCATTATCATGCAAGTATGTAACAAGTTATCTACTAACTCGCCACCATGCTAAAATAAATGTGAAATCTTTAAACTTTTAAAGACATTATCACACTAAGGTTGACAACACTTTTCTACAAACAAATAGTCAGTTGAACTAGTTGCGAGAAGAAGTGCAAAAGCTGGTATAGCTTTGATAAATGAGAAGTTCTGTTTGCATTATTTAAAAATAGCTAAAAAATAAGGTAAGGATAGACGGTTTTGCAGGGTTCATTTTTTTGGAAAAACCCAGCCAGTGACTTTTCGCAGACTTTTTGGAAGTTTCCGCTGACTATAAATATTTTAATAACTAGATGCATCGAATTGTGCCTATAGTATAAGAAGATTATATTATTCATAGATGGTCAAAGTTCATGGTATGGTAGATAAAAATATTTACATTAATAAAACTAATTGAATTGTACTTATTTAGTTACAACTGTAAACATGCTAATTATATATGGTCATAGTTCATGGCATGGTTTATAGTATTGAGTTTCTCGAAGTCTCGACCGATTACTTGGACAAATTCATTGTTTGAGAAAGTTACGGTCGATATTTGCTGATGTACTACTCGAAGGTTTGAATGTTGAAATAATTATAACTTTTTCTCCCGCTGACCTTTATATGAAAACATGCTGTTTTCGTAGACTTGTTTGTGAAAAAAATTGTTTTCGCTGACTTTTGGCATGATTTGAAAACCCTGACTTTTTGTTGACCGAAATGAACCCTGTTTTAACTTTTATTGATTTTGTGTGCGATTAAATATTACAAAATTCCCTCACCCATTTGCAAAATATTTATTAGCATTAATTTAATAAGTGCCTAAAAAGTATTTTTCAGGTTTGCCAGATAAGTTAGAATTGGTTTATAATTAACAAAACATTAAAACTTGATCGAAAAATAACAAGTTCATTAGTATTTACTTAATACTCATTTAAATAAACTCTTAAGAAATACAATGCATTGTATTAATAAACACACAGTAAACAGTGTTTTATGTGCATACACATACATTTAGATATGTATCACGTAAGACTTTATCATCTGTAAAAATACAAGCATTACAAAATTATTAAAAAAAAGTTAAGCTTTATTTGTAGGAATAAAATTAAAGTTAAAAGAGTAGTAGGGAAGGAGTGGCACGAGAACAAAGACCACCCCCCACTCGAGTAAAGTACTTTTTGAATTTCGCGCCAAAAATTTTCAAATTTAAAAGTGCGCGGAATTGTGTGGCGCCAAATTCAAATTATTTAAACAAAATTCTTTGCGCCAAATTCAAATTATTAAATACGCGGCAATATTTTAATTACGGAACAGTATTTAA
>JAYRBW010117379.1:0-17426 GCA_036023295.1 Invenusta paracnida
ATATTTGAATATTGCCATATTTGAATTCTCCATATCGTAATCTATGAATAACAATCGATTTAGAATCAAGTATCTATACAAAGGCGCATTTATTTCATATTTTAGTATCTATGCATGGAAACACGAAATTTTTTACGAAACGACCTATATTACAACAAATTTAATTTGAGATATTCGAAAATTCAAGAGAAAGATTTTTAAAAGTTTAAAGCAGAGAATCGTAAGCAAATTTTTCTTCGTAGAACATTCCAGACTGCTGTTCAAAATTAGGCGCACGAATGTTTCACTATGTGATATCGCTTATATATAATAAATATACCTATATTTACAGATACAATTCGTTAGATAATAAATAAATATTAAAACTTAATATTATTAGAAATAGACTGCACAAAAGCTTGCTTATATTTTTAAAGTGATTCTGTCTACTTGCATGGATTATAGATCATGAAAAGTGATTTCATTTTCCATTGAGTGCTACCTTGAAACAAACCGAATAGAATTACAACATACATTTATATTTATATGCACATTTGTTCATATGTTGATGTTATATGTATATTTTTACAGCAAAAAATAGATACTATAGGTAATATTATATTATATCCCTATATTTCCTAGGAACATTTTGTAATATATATATATTTTTAAGTTTAAGTTTACAAAAAGGTCCCTTCCATTATTTATATTCACTTACAAACAAACAAATTTATTTTAAGAATTTCCCTTTTTCTGATTTTGTATACATATATTGTACAGACCATTGAAAATCAAATATAAATGCTAAATATGTAATTCTTGCTTGTATTGTACCTAAAAAATAAATAACTGACAGGATAACTATGCCATGGATAATTTTCTTTTGCAATTTAGAAATGTCAGTCATATTTCTATTTCTGATTTTGTATTTTTAAGTAATCGATTGATAAATGTATGTAGTGTGCAACATTGGCTGGATGGCTACCCCTCGTGTATTACACCTATACGTACATGATTGTAACACCCATAATTTAAGTATTTGTGCATATTGACTTGTTTTCTTATAATAGTATGTATGTATCTATATGTGTGCTACATTTTCTTCCACAGATGGTTGTTACATAAGAAAACTATAAGATGTCTAACTCCAACATTATAAATACATTACAGACAGTTAAAAGCGATAACTTTTGGGCAATCGGCTGTAAATGCCATTTGAGGCATTATAAGGTGAATGAATAAATCGATGATTGTGCAGTACGATTATTACTGGATGACGAAAAAGAAATAAAACAAGTTATTGGGAGAAAAATAATTATATAATATCAATTATTTTCTAGTATACCTATATTAATTAGAAGAACTGGAAATAACTTTTCCGTTTTTCAGCAGGTTAAATATACATCTATGCATATGTAAAATGTGATATCAATGTAGAGAAACATCATCTAACATTCCGGATTATAACAACACATCAGCATATTATATTTACCCATAAAATATGTATACATACTAATACTAATAAAGAAAATTATATGTAATATGCCACTTTGCCACAATGTAAGCTTTTATATATATTTTATATTTAATGTCAAAATATGAGTAAATAATCTACATTCTGCCCACAAAATCTAAAAAAATGCATACAACAATAATTCAAAACGATATTATTTATAAATCTTTAGTTAACAATTATTACGAAGTATTAAACGATAAATGTATTATCTTAGAACTTGTCCAATTTTACAGGTTTTTGAAAGTTATAAAACTTGCAAAGCTAATTAAAAAAATAAAATAATTATTTGCATTGTCAAACATACCTGTGTCAGATGTCGTTGATTTGGGGCAGTGAAAGCTGAAGAAGTCTCTGTTTTCTTCTGAGAAAATATTTTCTTCTTTTCAGCGATACTCATTCTATAAAAGAGTTAAATTATATAAAAAGTATTAGTTATTACTAAAAATTGTACATATTCATATGAACACATTTTTATGTGATTTTTTAAAGTAATTAGTGAGAAATACGGCTTTTGATTAAGCTCTCGAAATCTAAATAATATTTTATTTATATTTGAAAGAAAGGTATATTATGTAATAATAAAAATTGAAATAATGGAATGGAATATTTTTGACTTTTTGACTTTTTGTTATTATTAAACCATTATGTAGCCATTTTTACACTAGATATTTCGATTTCATAAAAATAAATCATATCATGAATAATTTTAGCTTTATAAATATTTAGAAATTAAGAAAAATATTATATTTTCACTGAACTATGATGCAATATTTTCAGGATAGATGTGAATCCCTGTTTCATATTTCTTAGTAATTATATCTACTCACATTGTCATCAGTGTTATTTTTAATTATGGTGAAATAACAAACTATAATTGGTACTATTCACAAATATTGGTCTATAAGTAACTTCTAGACATTGATCATTCAGACTATAGAAAAGTGTACTCACCTCGCAAATTCGTCCGTATTTTTTTCCTCATCGATCGACTTGTGTCGGCCTAGTCTCAACTGCGATGGTGCAGGTGCTGGAGCCTTGACAATTTTTGTATCCGCAGTCTGTTGCCGTCTCAGCGTCCCCAGCTTAGAGATTGGGCCATCACCTAGCCATTGATGCTGAGGTCGAGTAGCCGGAACAGTCAGAGGAACAGCTTGTGTCTGTGGTTGTGGTTGTGGTTGCCTCTGAGTGGCTACAGGCATTGTGCCACAATCCCACCTGTTCGCGCCTCTACCGCCTCTAATTCCACCTGCTCGGCCTGTAGCCATACCAATGGAATCAATGGTGGCAGAACCGCCTCTCCAGGAGGGGAGCGGTACCACTTGTGAAGATTCAGTTCCTTTGTCCTCTATCAATGCACTACTCAAGCGTGACTGACTAGAAAGTATTGCCGCTGGTGGACTTGGAGCTCTGTTGATTTATAAGTTTGTTGAAGTGGAGGAGAACATAAAATAATTTTTGTTGTTGTTGAAAAAACTAAATTATTTCTTCTTCATTACTCGTTGGTGGTTTGGTACTATGCTTTATATTTTTGCGATTTAATTTTCAAATATCAATATCAACCTATATTTTCTGTTTTAATACTCTTCTCATTCTTGTTTCTCTATTTTTATATATATAGTAAATATTTATGAATTCATAATATGATTACTTTTCAGAAACGATAAATTGTCTAAAATTTTGTTTAAATATTACATTTTTAAAGAATTCTTTCTATTTTATATTTTCAAAGGTAATTTATACATATTTTATATAGCATAGAAAATGTTTTTAACAGAATGTATTGATTTTTAGCTAACGAGATAAAGGTAATATACGTATATGTATAGCTTTCAGTAATAATAATATATAAAACTTAAATGACACAGTCACTAGAAGATTTTTAAATGCAAAGTCAGGTAATACAAAAATAAGCAGTTTCGCATAATTTTAGTGCAACTAAATAACTTTTAGTAGAAATAACTTAAGTATAATAGCTAAGTAGTATAATCATAAAAATCAGAATATTACATTGATAGTGACATGTTTTGCGTATTATAATACACATCATCTCTCAAAATAATAAATGAATGTAAAATTTCTCAGACATATATATAAGTGTATATATCGAGGTGACAAATATCGATTAAAATTAACATTGTAGTTAGATAACTGTATGGTGATAATTGTAATATCTATTTGTTACCTCTATATATATGCCTGTATAATTTAATATTAATTTACTATGCCTATTATTGCAATACACGAAACATGTTGCTATCATGTAATATATATATATATATATTTATTTTTTATGGTTATACATATAAAACTCAGTTAACTGATAAATAGTATAACTTTTCGCATATAAAAAGTTTCTATATTTACATAGATAAATAATTTCAAGACTAAGAAATATTATACAATGTTTATATATGTACTATAGCTAATATTCATAACTATCAAACATAAAATTTGACATGTATAAATGATTGATCTATAAAATTAAAATCCACTTCAACCGTTCAAACCTTATTACACTACAAAGAGTTGTTTGGGGATTCCAACGTTGAAAAGCGGATCTTGCAGACGGCTTCAGTGGCATGGCAATCGTTGTTTGAGCTGGCATCTGTGGTTGCTGTATTTTTGTTTCAGGATCTTCATTTAGCCCGGATATTGATCCTCCTAGTGAGGCCGAAGCTTCCCGGATCTGTTCGATCGTGACCGGCTGAGTTTTGGAGCGTTGCTGACGCGGGGTGAACCTCCGAAGATTACTAACTACCGTTGGTGTGGGTCCACCAGGGGCCGTAGTAGTGGTTGCAATAGCCACTGATGTTGATGTAGATGCTTGTCCAACACTTACTAATTGCCTTTCTCCTCCAATCGATGAAGCCGTAGTTGAGACGGGTAACTTGGCAGCCGAGCGCAGTATTGGTGAATGAGTCACGTGCACGGGTGCTGCCGGCGATAGTCTGTCATTGGTTGAACTGGGGGGTGGGGGCGTTAATGTGTTGGCGATGTTACGACAACCGGCGGAGAGTTGTTGAAGCGCTTGACTGGCTGATTCGAAGGTCAGTTTATCCAGTGATTCGTCTGTTGAGTCCTGTTTCTTGTTCTTCTGGTTTTTAAAAGATTGTCTATCTGCTGGATTCGTAGCACAAAATAAGTAAGAAAAATATGAATATAAACATATATAAACGGTGCGGTATATTTTCACAATTATCTATATCATAAAACATCTATTAACTTATAAGAAAGCACTAACACAATCATATTGTCTGACATTATTGCTAATAATAAGATTAGAAATTTACTCAATTCATTTACAATGTACAGCTTGGTCGGAGAAAGTAAACGACACAAGGCTTTTCATATATATTTTTTTATAAATCTCAAATTCTGTAATATTTCCTCTTTTGAATTTTTAAAATGCGATGTGGACCAATCAAAATGTCGTAGCCATAAAGAAAGCTAAGTAGTATTCTCAAAAGATGGAGCGAAGCGTCAATATAGTACTATTAATACTAAAATATTCTATTACTGTAATACTATGAAACCATTTGTGTATATAGCGTTATAAAAAAAATTTCAATGCCATAATATTATAAAAATCCGGATACCCTCATATATACGTTGGATATGTTTAAAGAACTTATTGATATACCTTGTTATATTTATAAACGCGGGCTCATAAATATATTGTGACGATGTTAGACAACTGAGAATTACGTGCTGAGATTCAACATAACATATTAAGAAATACAGATTTTCTGATTTATGCATTGTGCACAAATGTTGATGAATCCTGAAATGTTTTACTTGGTATAAAGTACATCAACTGCAGCATACTCACTTTTGGATGGTTGTATTGCATTTGAAGATTCAGTTGCAGCCGACTTTTCCACCAGCTGAGGCTGATCTTTCACAGGAAAACCAGCCAACTGTCGCTGGAGCCGTGTCTGCCTCCTTGAACTCAGAGCTCGCTTATCTGTCTCCAAGGTCGTCTGTGGAAGCAACATCGGCGCGTAGAAAGGACGATTATTGGTGAGGGCAGTTGTTGCTGGAGACAACTTGCGTGGAGCAAGGGACCGTTGTTTGCCTGTTGAAAAAGAAGCAGGATCCCCAGTGGTAGAGTCCTTTAAATGAGCGCTTGTTTGCTGAAACAAGACTGTTGACGGAGGATTTGGGGAACGTTTCAGTAATCCACCAGCAGTCGGAGGCTGCTGCTCTTCTTTATCAGGAGTATTACCAGTTGGTAGAGTTTTACTCCGGGCGAACGCCTGTCGAAATCCCACTGGGCGATTCTTGAGTGACAGGTCAGCTCGGTGGATCGAGGGGACTGTTATCGTTTGACTGAAGGTTTCAGAGGCTATCACGTTGGCAGGTGTAGTCATCGCTTGTTGCAAAGTCGGGGTTATCTCTTTCTTTAAATCGTTGGAATTGCTAGACAGGTTGACTGCAACTTTAGCCGTGAACATATGCCGCTTGTCCGAACTGGAAGAATCGGTTGATTTCTTTCGCAATGCGATTGGAGTGACAACGTTCGAGCATCCTGGAGATTCGTTAGTCGTTGTGGCCAGTGACACAATTCCCCCGGCGTCCGAGTTTGTGCTGTTAGCTCGCTGGTGACCAAATTGTCCAAAGGAAGTGGTAATCTCTGGTTGCAATGTATCCGTGTAGCACCGAGAGGGCATGGAAGTAGTGTCCCGAACACGTCGTAATCCACCGATTCCTAACTCCCCTCCAACCGGGGAGGCTTCTTCTATCATTGTTACATTGGTTGCAATTGACGACAGCTGTTGTTGACTACCACAATTAGAAGGATGCTGGTCAACGGACAAAGAGGAGACGTTGCTACGTTCTGATCCAAATCTACTCGTTCGATCGAAGGCGGAAGCAGGGCGCGTGTAACCACTTCCCCGAGAACCTAGCGCCCAGGGATGTTCAACTCCCCCGGGGGCTGCTTGTAGTCCCTTAAACACTTTGTGCTCTGCTCTAGGAGAGCGGTGTAGTGGTTTCTGTCCTCCGGTGGGGTTTGGTGTTTTCAGAAGGCCACTTCCCGAGGTGGAAGAGGGTTGCTGGATGACCGGTTGGGAGGCTGTGACGGCCAAAGAGCGCCGAGAAAGAAAGGGAGAGGAGGGGTTGGATGGTGGGTTGAAGACGGAGTCGTGAGAAGCCCGTTTCTTTGTGTAATCGGTACCGAAGGAGAATGGTTTGAAGGTGGGATCATACAGATTCTCAGTGTTGGCAATGTTTTCCCTGTAAACAGGTTATAAAGAATGTTCAGATTAATCAAAGAATCTGTGTTAATGTTAAGAATCAATGTTAAGAATCAGATCAATTAAAGATGAAAAAATGGATGATAATATTAAAAATGAAATGCTTACTTGATTGATACAGTATAATTTGTTAATATCTAAAGCTATATTGCTCTTTTCATTTTCTGAAGATTGAAGTATATTTTTAAAGTTTAAATGCATATTGAACGTAACATAATAATTATTAAAAATTACACTAATATTTTTAAGTGCATGTCCTAAATTTGGAAATGTAGCTTCTTATCAAGGAAATTTAAAGAAACCATTTACATTAAAATTATTGTTTTTTAATTTCACAAAAATTATATTCCTAGTTTCAACTCCAATAGTGATTCAACGTTTTGCAATTTATTTGTTTATTACAATTTTAGTTATTATTTAATACACATTTGAAACAAACGAATCCATATTAATATGTCTCCTAATTTATTTGAATATATTAGCTTTCTTTTAAAAAAAAAAATTTTAAATTGACATTTACAATTTTTTCCAAATAATGAAAAGTATAATCTTGATCTAGAAATTATTATCTGGGGTAAATGTGTAAATATGATATTTTTCTATTTAATTTATAAACTGCAATTTATACCTCAAACATAATAACTTCCGTTTAAATCTTTTCAGGATCTTCCTAAATGTTAAAATACTAAATTTTTCTGAATGGCATTAATAGACCATATGTCATATTTAGTTACTTTCTTACGAACTACATATTCAATAAATATATATTTACAATGTGTGATTTAGAGGCTGGTATATCATTATATACGTACACCACTCTTTATCGCGTATTTACCACTCTCTATACATTTACAACTTGATAAGCATATGTTCTCTAAAAATACGCCACCTCCTTTTTTCCAACTCTTGCCAAAATAGGTACTTTAAGGTAGATCATAAAAGTATAGTATTTGTACGTTGGCAGAATTTTAAACATCCAGGTAAATAATTGGCTTTTTAGATCCCCCCTCCCGTCCTTCAATGTTTATAAGTGGACAACTTATCTACATATACTAAGCATGTGCATGTGCATGTACATGTATATCCATATATCCATATATAGCTAAAGTACTAAAAACATATAGAGGTTTGGGCAAAAGGATGCCAAGTGATGTTCACTTAAAATACTATTTACAAATTACGTTAAATTCTACTTCGACCAACAACTTTTCCAGAAAGTAAGTCATTCGCACGAGGATAAAAGGGCAGAAGTCTATGATCGTTGACAGTTCAGTTCGGTATGGTTGACTGTTGAGATAGTAGTTTCAAACACTTCCTTTTATTATGCACTGTTTATCGGCTGTTTACAATTCTGTCGATGTACGCAACATTATGTTTGTAAAAGTGTATTTCTGGAAAACTATAAATTGGTTGTTCCTTTAGTCTTACCTTAGATATAATATAATATATATATATATATATTATCTCTCATATGGAAAAAATAAAGTCTGTATATTATATTATTATATGTATGATTGTACATATTAGTTAGGAATGCTGGTTATACAATGTGATTAACTATATATAGTTACTACATCTATAAATGTCAGGTATGTATAATTATATTCTGTGCATAGCTTATAATAATCATAACATTATACATCTGCACGTTACACACCTTATAATACACCTTGATCATATACACCACTTACCAAGATAAAGACAGCATTCCTTGAGAATGATGAACAATTAATACATAGTACTAAAACTTAATTATATGAGAGTGAGGGCGAGGGTGAGAAAAATAGATTAGGTTGCCGTTATAGCATTGGGTAGCAGGGGATTTATATTTATAACTTTAACTACGCGACCTCCTATCATGGAAATAGTTTCTGTTTCTTGCATCAAGTCAAAATGTTTCCATCTTATTCATGATGCTAATTATATAATACTTGTCACACATGCTTAGGCCGTTATCTCTTAGTCATTTTCTGCCCCTTTATATACTGAACTATCTACAATTATACAAGGAAACTATTTTATGATTTCTGAAGCAATAGCTTATATCTTGTTTTGCAACTTTTGGAAACCTGGCATATATTGGTCATCCATATTGGTAATTTATGTAAATTCTATTATAGAGACTGTAAGACTATAAGTATCTGATTTTAGCTTCACATATTGACTAGAAAAATTTGTATATTTACATTTTTTTGTGTTAAAATAAAAATATTTTTTTACATTCAATATTAATATCCTACCGCAGTAACATGGAGTATCCAGCTTTTAAATGATACTTAAATTTCACAAAGAATGATTTTTAAATAATATAATAATGTGGAGGATATATTAAACGATAATTGAGATAAAAAAGAAATTAAAAGCGTGATAGAAGCTGAAATTTTGTTAATTAAATAAGATGATGCCTAGGTTTTTAATTCAATACTCTATTTACTATTTATTATATATGTTTAGTTATACATTACAACATGAGATATAACTGCATGTTAATCGCATATATCGCGTAAAACCCTAATTTTAAATGACATGTCTACGATATGAAATGATTGATTGCGTACTACTGTTTTCTTCATTTAATAGCTACGAAATAGAGTTTCTTGTCAAGCCTGACAAATTCTATAAGAACAACAATTTTAGCGCTTTCTAACGCTCTTCTAATTTTATATTCTGATGACAAAATATTAAATATATAATACGTGCGTGTATGGCATGAAATATATTGTAAACACTGTTTCCAAAAGATTTTCCATATTTATTATGTATATATAAGAAGCTAGTTACTTGTAAATATATAAAAAATATCTTATTAAATACTGCCAATTATATAAAAGTGTATATATGTATGTACATGTATACACTTTTAATCGAAAGTACTTTTTAAATACTTCTAATTTTAATAAAGAGCATATAGATGAATCTAATTTCAAGTGTTAAAGTTTAAACTGAAGCAAAATAATGGATGAATGTGACATAAAACATATTGAAAATGATAATATCGTTATTTTTTCTATTTTTCGAAATGATATGAGTCAGGCTAAAAATAAATATTCAAAATATCTATGCATATTTTCATAATACATAATTTATCATAATACAATATAACCATGACAGAATTTCGGATTATGCAGTAATGTATATATTTACATTTAACAGTAAGATAGGTATATGTAGTATAAACATAAATAAATAATTCGTTAAGAATTATTAAGAATATCTCTATTTTAGAATAAAAATTTAATCTAAATATCACCAAAATAATATTCAATTGCCACAAACAGAATGCTTCCTTCAAGTCTACAATTCACGATTCAAGCATTTCCACTATACGATCATATAGAATTGTAGGTAGACAAGTAAGTCAACATTTATAGCTGCTTAACAACTGGAAAGACTTTGATCTAGATAATAGCAGCTCGTTGTAGCCTAGTCTGCACAAGAAATATAATACATGTATGAACCATTCATATCCTCAATTTACATGTTTAATTTATGCACGTTAAAAATATTTTACATGTAAACGTGAAAATATCCTCAACTATTTATAAATTTTCTTAATGTGTATAGGTGGGCATCTGTACCTCGATTTAAGTACTTTCGCTTACTAAATGTCTTATAAACCGCTTTGGTCTCATTTAAACGTAAAGCACCCGACATCACGCAATTTCGGCATTAGAATTTTTATTTTATTTTATGTTCCATTTTCAATTTTAAAAATTCAAATTTTGCAAGGCAGGGTTTCTAAATATTGAAGATATCGTTTTGTGATCTACGGGGTGACACAACATGGTCCACAGATAACAATCGTCTGATTGAACTTTCGCTAAGTAAGTAATCATAGATATCGATTATTTAAGCTACGGTTTAAATGCTGTTATTATGTAAAATTAAATAGGCAAACATATGGCTTGTAAAATTGTAATATTAAATTCCCATTTCGTTGTACAACTTTTACTGGCATAATCACATTGCGTCAATATAATCAATTAAGTTCACCCGGTAATATTAGAAACTTTAAATTTTCGCAAAAACACACACTGAAACCAAAATTTGGAAATCTAACGCTATCATGACGTGCCCGGATGTATAGTAGCATAAGAATGATACCAAATTCAGAAAAATAAAACAATTAGTAAATGCCCAAAAAATTGAGACACATACAGTTCACACTAATGCGTTCATTTATAAACATATATTATTATTTGGAAGATATTATATTCGCGTTCAAACTTACCTTCCACGAAACATTTTTATCAGTTTATCCATTTTTGATTTTATTTGACCAACGAATAATTGAATACGATCGTCAAATTCAAATATAAATTCCGCTTCAATTCAGAGTCTGAGAATCTTTCACAATGTCGTAGGAATTCGGTAAATCCTTTCTACGATTTTAAGTTTTAAGACAAAATAAAACGGTGGATGGCGTCAATGGTCAAGGAATGTGCGTTCACTTGTTTTATCCCACAGATCTTACAAGCTACAAGCAGATTTAGGAGATCCTTGGCGCACTAATTTGTGCCTATTGGTGCTGTGTAGAAAAGTGAAAAATCATCACATTTGTAAGATCAGTAGCTTTGGTGTGTGTATCCATCTGATTCAGGTGAAAGAATTAACAAACTACACCCACAGAGGGATGGGAACATTCTTCTATTCATGTCGGTAGTTGTGGCCAAGGAAGTAACCAATCAATATTCAGGACTGGCCATTTAGTCTTGAACACAAATTACTCTCCTCTTTCTCTCAATCAACATTTCCATCAGTCGCCCAGGTGATAACCTCCGCCTGCCTACACAAATCCCTGCCGGATGTGTGTATACACCGCTGAGGGAAGAACGAATATACTCTGACATACACCAAAATGCACAGCATACTTGTGTTCCACATGTAAGTAATCATATATACGCGTGTGACCGGGCACATTGCTGCAACGCTGCTTTTTTCTGCAGTTGCGCTATTTTTAGGAAAAAATTGTGTACAAGCCGTTTCTAAGGTGTAATTGAGCGTGCCGCGAATTGCACAGTTTGGGAAAGAGGTTATAAAGTCGGCGTTAACTAGCTAACATTATCATAAAGGTTTTGCGGTATAACGAATAGATACCGAAAGAAATATCATTTATAGTTATATATAGGATAGTAAAAACCGAAAAGTCGCCACCCTTAAATGGGTTGATTATAAATTCATTTATGGGTAGGTCATTAAAAACATAGTACCTACATGATGTAGATATAAAATATTTAAAAATAGTAGTTACTAGTAACGAAAACATTTTTAATACGACGCATAAAAATCTTAAATTTCAGTAGGTACTTCATTTTTATGAGTTGAATAAATTAAGATAAAGAATACATAAATTAACTGTCTACATTGTTAGTCAAGATCGTCAGGTGAAATATGTGCTATGATTATTTTCGTCTACAAGATAATAAAAGAACTCATTTTATGACATGGCTCTATTTGAATGAAAACACCTCTTTGGTTAATAACATTTTTTTTGAATGGTAAATATTGCAAGTGGGAATTTATAACATATGATACAAAAATATATATTTAAGCATTTTAATAAAAATGTAACGAACAAACCGTTAAATTGATTAAATTATGTTTGTTAAATAATATTTTAAATTTAAATTTCACTGATTATCTTTTTATGATTATCTTATTAATATTATCACAAAATGCAGTATTTATGTGCAATATAATATATAATTGAGTTTTTCTTAATAAATTTGGCAATTATTACATGAGTATAATTATAAGTATGTAAACCAAATAAAAGACTAAATAATTAACAGAAGAAACATTTATTACATATTAACCGATTACATTTTTTTCCAAATCAACACGTAATCAAAATACGTAAACTTACAATTATGTTTGATTTATTGATCAAATTATGATAAAGTGCCATAGTTTTATATGATAGTATGTTACTAATAATAATATCAATTTAAGCATAGAGTAACAATATACACAGACATATCTCTTATTGATTTCGTATCACTTAGTAGATTATTGAAAATGGAAAAGCATTGTACTCAAGAATACATTTTGCATAGATGTGTTGCAAATAAGTAGGTAGTATGTGCATATATACTAAACATTTGGATCTAATGAATTCAAAGATTATATATCCATATTTAAAAATAATATTCCAGGTGTGTCAGTAAAATATGATTCGTTATTTCTATGCTTGAAACAATTATTCAAGATTTGCTGTTGCGCATATTTAAAGCTTGTTTTACAAAACCTTTAAAGTAGAAAAATAATCCAATAATATGTAGTATCCAATAATATCCAATAGTATAGTAACATAATATGAATAACTATTCAATACTATTCAATGCTATTATTGAATAGTATCAATTTGATATCAAAATCAAGAAGATGTGAAACTGCCTATTTATATATAACTCTGTGAATGTTAAACTCCATGCTAAATTATAAGTCACATGATATGTATGTGTATATATATAATAAATAAAACACCGACATAAAAATGACTGTAGAGTAACAACATTGATTTAAATATATTAAAAATGTATATGATATATAATGTCAACTGGTATTCTAAAATTGTGATATCACGATACAGAAATAACAGAATATTGTGGTTGTCTTGTGAGAGTTCTATAAAATTGTATAATTTTATGAGTGTGAACAACATGTTGCAAATATATTTCAGCAAACATGTTACATCAGAGTCCCTGATGTTATTTGACTAAATTGTCCAGTTGGATACAGTGTATCGCATTTCCTCGTATAACATTTTGCAGCATAGCAAAGTGCTAAAATAAAAAGTATCCCTTTGATGCCTGAAGATTATACAAAACTAATGTCAAACTGACGCCATCCATTTATGCCATGTAGATAAATTTTAGAAGATTTTCTACTGCCCTACAAGCCGCGAATCGACATCTGTTTTTAGTAACAACACAACTTCGTCTGAAAAAGGGATAACAAGGATAGAAATAAAGATATGTAAGTGTAGCTAGAAGAATGGTAAAATTTAAGAGGATTTCCGTTTAAAAGATATGGATACAATATTTCCATATTATAATATTAATATCTTTGTAGAATAACAATATAACATTAATCAAATTAAATGCGAATACGGAAAGTTTATCTGTGTTAATCTGAAATTAAGTTCAATGAATATATATGTAAAATTAAGTAATTTTAACCCAACAAATAGTTTTGTATCATATTGAAGGGTGGTTAACTCTCAATTTATGACAAACATACAATCAATAATTTTCTTTTTGCGCTATACTACTCTTGTGTTTAATATAAGTCCACAATGCTGCTAAAAGATATTTCCAGGAATTGTGTTCATAGTTTTCGATAGTTATATTGTGTTATTACTAAAAAAACTTCTCATACTATATACGATTTGTAATGTGAAGAAACAGAAATATATGCAAAATATGAGCAGAAAATTTAACCGTATACTTCCATTATACTAATATACATACTGCATACTATATCAAGTAATGGTTACTATAAGTATACACTTAAGTTCTCCGCACATATTTTTTATATATATATTTTGCACTAAATATTACAAAATAAATAAAAGGTTGAATACAAATATATATAGCTGCAATGAATGTTGTTGACGCAAACGATTGTCTAGTAATAACAAAGCACTCACCCGAACATTGGCCTGAAAAGAAAAAAACGATCCCTTTAGTTGGAATTAAGTATACATAATATATTCTGAAATGGAATCATTAACGAAACATTAACAATTTTCAATACGTAAAATATGTACTCGAAATATACTTTTAAAATTCGAACACACAATATAAAAAATATACAAGTAGAACAAATTAAATAACATGTTTATTACATAATTGCTCATAAACACAGCATGTTTATATTACATGCTTATATTTTGTTTATGTTCACTGGCGTTGTAATTTTATTAAACAATGGTGATACTTTGTATACATATACCACAGAACGACAAAATAATTAATTCTCTAAAGGAAATCTAAATATCTAAATATTATTTGTTACATGACTATCCACTTTATTAAAAATATATAATTTTTTTATTAAAATGATAAACATCAATTTTAACAAGTTAGGGAAGTGGAGTTATATACTTTCATCCACTTAAAGGAAAGCTAGACATGTTTTTCTTGCTTCAACCTACATGCGATGTCATCAAAATATAATACATAAATAAACATTTTTACTGGTTACACATATATAGGATACAAAGCAAAGTTGATAAAAATAACATACAATATCTCTAATATATAATATTTACCGTAACAGTGTAAAATTACACGAAGAGAAACAAAATATTACAAATAAAGCATTTTATTATTTCTTTTTTTTCTGATGATAAATGACGAATGTAAGACAGAATTTCCAGAGTCAATTTAAAAAAATATTGGTTCTGGGTTTCTTTTCAATTATAAATATTGCCAGTGTCTCGAATTTTGTCGGACAATAACATCGACGATTACTCATTCATGACTCACCCCGCAAAGTTCCAGGCCTGCATAGTGACGTATCCATTGTGCAGGGTATATCCCGAGGTGCAGGGTTGGCACGTTCCATCCTCCCTGTGTGAGACGAGATGTAGACGGCCCGACCGGCCAAGAACAGGAGGGGCCGGCACAGTTAAGGTCACTTTCGTGTAGAACACACAAGGCTGCAGCAGACTTAGATGGAGGATGTGGCCCATACTGATCAGATCTGCAGTTAATGGGGAACGACCCTTCAGGGACTGCACTACCGTATCATCGATCATTTCCAACTAGGAAAGTCAGGGGAGGAGAAAGGGAAATATTGAGCTCATAGTGCGTTGCACAGAGGTTTGTAGTAAAAAGTCATAAATGTACCAAGTAGTCATGAGGTTACAACGAAATTTTTCGAATTATTACCAAAAATTATATGTTATTATTATTATTATATTATATTTTGCCAATATTATAAAGTCAAACTATTCATTATATTGCTTATCGGAAAACCCTTATTTAATAATTGTGCATTTATATACACAATATGTATTTATTTTTAATTTTTGACGATATTACTATTCGTATAAGCATATGATTAAGATTTAGCATACTAATAATAAAGAAAAATTGGCACAGTTTGTTTTATTTTGTCAGAAATCTACTTATTTTACAAATAAATTACTATACCGTATTTTAATTGTACAACAAATTTATGCATGAACTAATTATTATTACCACTTTATGTGGGACTTTCCATATTTTACTATTTTTTTATCGTTCTTAATAAATTAACCACACACTGTTTTACCAATTGGAATTGGGAATAGTTAGAGTCATTTATAAACTTATTCATATCTAACATCTATGTTTATGCTATAAAATGTTTATTAATAAAAGCTAAAATATAGAGTTGAATGCTAGAATTATTCGCTTCTGAGATGTATCAAATTACTTATCATGTCATACTAATAATGTTCCTATAACCAATAGGATAGCATATTTTGTACGTAAAATGTATAATAAATAACTTTTACTCATCGGTAATTAAAAAAGGTGTCTGAACAGTGTTAGAAAATACCTAATGCGAAATATAAAAGCAGTAAACTATGTACAATACAAGCGTAATTGATGTAATTATATATTTTAGGAAATTAGCGGTATGTCGGAAATGTAATATACAATAGAAATGTAATTTTATAAAATAATACTGCTTTCCATTTCTTTATGATTTTTACCTATAATATAGACCTAAGCGTATTAAATAATCTTGGACAAATCCAAGAATTTACCCATATTATTTTTTTCTTTTGTGGTGACTTGGTAGTTGCGCCATCGACTTATACATTATTTTTGTCATTTAGCTGATGACATTTTCACTATGTTCGTGCCTGTTATATTAACGCCGTATGTACACAATGCACACATCTCTGCTGTTAACCTGTGTAGGTACTTTTATTTCTGATTAATTTTATTAATTATTATTATTTATAATTATTTCGTTTTTGTGTGTTCGTTATTCAATTTTGGACTATAAAAATCTATATGGTGAATTTAGTATATAAGAATATCAAACCTATAATCAGAGTAATCTAACTCATAAATGTGTAGTTAACCTTTGCCGGGTGAACAAGTATGCAGTTTTAAGTTAAATACCTTTAAAATACTACATATAGTAAATATATATCGGATTAGGTTAAAACATATGTACTTCAGAAATAATGACCTTGTGGGTTACGATAACCATGTTATTAAAAATTAGGAGTATCATATTATAAACTTTTATTCTAACACAATTCAATTTTATTTCAGTTCTTTCATGATATGAGAAAACAAACTTTTTGCCATTTTTGGCTAATTATATCCCATTTTGATTGAATACTTTCAACATGTTATTGTATGTACCTATATAGGTTGCTCAATTGTATGGCAGCCGAAAAGGTTCAAAACTAAATTCACCATAAAATGAGTGAAACTCACACATATGTGTGTGTAGATGTGCTGCATTAACCGAATTTTGACTATCATAAAATCCTTCGCTAAGTGCATTTTTGGTTTACGCGAATGTATTACACGCATTCTATTTTTTTTATTCTTTAGACGCATAAAAAATGCATAAAAAGTTTTCAATAAAGTATTATTGTAAAAATCAATGGGTTACTACTTTATTAAAGGATAAATAGTAGACATTTTAGCATTACAAAA
>JAYRBW010117390.1:0-17425 GCA_036023295.1 Invenusta paracnida
TTATAAAAAATAAAATAATATGTAATCATCAGAATTTTTGTTTTGAAATTTCAACACCCATGTGACGCTAAAAAAGCGCTTTTTAAAAAAATGCCCATAAGTTTAACAATGTATGTCGGTAATATAAAATTCCTTTTATGAATTAGTATTTAAATTAATTGAATTAGTATGTTGCGTAATTTTGATTTTGATGAAAGATTTGTTAAAGAATTGTTTTATCTTTCACAAACACGGAAATCGAAGATTTTAATAAAATGTAACATTTATTTCAAGGTTTTATTAAGTCAAACATTGACTAATCTTTCTAATAGTAGTTCATAACTGAAAAGCCCAAAGTCAATTTAGTGAAGATGTTAATAAAAGGTTGGTTTTTGAAAAGGATTTATATTTATTGATTTATGACAATTTTAATGCAAAACCGGTCAGGTTGGACTTCGTAGTGGTTTGAAAGAGACCCTTTTCGGCGTGGCGAACTAAAATAATGAATGAGACAAGAGACCATGTTAAATTCTATTCTTAGTAATAGATTTCAAAATGTTTAATAGCTTAGAAAAGTTACCTGGTTTTAAAAACTCTTAAAAAAGGATGACTATTTTAGAATTGGTCATCGATTTTGGGAATGTTGTCCAAAAGAAGTGTGAGAATTCGTTTGACAATTCCTTGGAGAATCTTTTTGTTTTCTTCAGTGATGCCTCTCATGTTGTCTGTAAGAGATGATAAGAGTAGAGGCGAAGGAAAAAAGGAAGGAAGAAAGAAGGACGGAAGGTAAGAATGAACGAAGGAGGGAAGGAACGAAGGAAGGAAGGAAGGAAGGAATGGAAGAAGGAAAAAAGGAACGAAGGAGTGAAGAAGGAGGGAAGGAAGGAAAGAAGGAAGGAAAGAAGGAAGGAAGGAAGGTAAGAATGAACGAAGGAAAGAAGGAGTGAAAAAGGGAGGGAAGGAACGAAGGAAGGAAAGAAAGAAGGACGGAAGGTAAGAATGAACGAAGGAATGAACGAAGGAAAGAATGAGTGAAGGAAGGAGGGAAGGAAGGAACGAAGGAAGGAAGAAACGAAGGAAGGAATGAAGAAAGGAAGGAATGAAGGAAGGAAGGAATGAAGGAAGGATGGAAGGAAGGAATGAAGGAAGGAAGGAAGGAAGAAACATAGGAAGGAGGGAAGGAAGGAACATAGGAAGGAAGAAACGAAGGAACGAAGGAAGGAATGAAAGAAGGAGGAAGGAAGGAGGGAAGGAAAGAACGAAGGAAGGAGGGAAAGCAAGAAAGAACATAGGAATGGAAGAAAGGAAGGAAGGAGTGAAGGAAGGTATGAGGGAAGGAAGGAAAGAACGAAGGAAGGCAAGAAGGAACATAGGAATGGAAGAAAGGAAGGAAGGAAGGAAGGTAGGAAGAAAAGAAGGAGTGAAGGAATGAAGGAAGAAACAAATGAAGGAAGGAACAAAGGAAGGAAGGAACAAAAATATGAAGGAACAAAGGAAGGAATAAAGGAAGGAACGAAGGAATAAAGGATGGAATGAAGGAATAAAGGAAGGAAAGTAGGAACGAAGGAAAGAAGACTCACCAATCATATTCTGGATTCCAGTTCTGATGCTCTCACGAATGTTCTGCACATTAGCTCCCAGATTGTTGAGGATTTCCATGATTCGGACAACACGTGGCTTCAGGATTCTGGTGATCTCATTAATTTCCCGATCAATGGTTTCCTTGAGTTGAGGTGCCTTTTCCTGAAGAGCGTCACCAAGTCGAGTAATGATCTGGAGAAAAGAAACACACTTTTAAGAAGCTCATGAGTGATCTGCAAAGATCCCCCCCGGAGGAACCTACCCCTTTGATCTTGTCCATGATGGGAGACAGGACTTTCTCGAGAATGTTCTGGATGAGACCGTACCTTTCGACATCGTGGCATCCGTAGCAATCACCAATCTTGGGATTTCCGGCGAAAGATTCCTGATAAGCAAATGACAGAAAATGTAGACAGTTATTGACAGAGATACGAACACAAGCATTGATCAAAAGTGGGATAAGTTGCTTACAATAGTTTGAGTGCTGTCATCTGGAAATGAAGGGCGATAAAGAAAGATTTGCGAATGATTAAAAAGACTGTGAGATGTGTTTCAAGCTACGTGACTCACCATCCTTGGGGGTAATAGCTCGGATAATGCTGTTGAGCATGTGTTCGATCATACCCAGAATAATCTTCTTGTTTTCATCAGCCAATCCACGGACGTCATCTAAAGGAACGAGAGTCGATTGGTTTTTAACGGAAGAACCGAAGGAATTTGATCGATTTAAAAGAGCTTTATTGATTTCAAGATATCGGCTTACTGATCATTCGTCGGAAGTAAGATTTGATATTTTCAATCATTCTGACGGTGTCTCCACCCATGTTGTTCATAATGTTGGAGATCTGAATGATCCAGGGGCGAAGGATCTTATCAAGAGCGTCGACTTCTCGCTGGAGGACTTCCAGAAGGTCGTCTTTCTTGTTCTTGAGGGCATCAATCATTCGGTCGACGCTCTGAAGTATAGGAAGAAAGGGAATATGATTTAGAGGAGACGAGACGAGAGGAACATTGAAGTGCTTACAGCTTTCGTCTGAGGAAGATATTTCTCGAGGAGACGTCCAATAAGGCCGTCGATGTATCCATAGGAGATGTCCTGTTCTTCATCAATTCCTGAATGATTGGGAAGAAAACAAAATCTTTGTATTTTGAAAAAATGTTTTCTAACAATATCAAAAATAGAAAAAGCCATATTCCGTAATAATTCTGTTTGAAATCCTTTTCTGGCAATAGAAATAATTATTGAGTTTAAAAATAAAATAATAGAAATAGCAAAATATGGAATATATTTAGTGTTCGACTTTCTCTCAAATTTCTCAGTCGAAATTTCCCTCAAAAAGTCAAAACCGAACGACATGTAGGTACTTTAAATGTCTTATTTTTAAACTCAATAAATATTTGTATTGCCAGACAAGGATTTGAATTATTTGTTAACTGGTTTCATGTAAGAATTGAGGTCAGTGTGAGTTTTATTGTTAGTTGTTTAAGTTGGGTCAAGCGATTCATGAGGTAAGCTCTAATATATACATATATTTAACTGGAATTTGTCATGATGCCAAATACTACGATTTCATTGTTAACTTCTGTCATTTTAAAATCTTCTTTGACATTGTTTTATTTGGACAAAACTGTTGATTACCTTGTCCGGAAGAGGCAGCAACGATTCCAACAACGACGAAGAGAAGACAGAAGATGACTTTCATGGTTCCAAAAGTAATCTGCAGGAGAGGAAAGGAGAGGAGAGGAGAGGAGAGGAGAGGAGAATTGATAAAATGGGTTGCCAGGGACGCCATTTACGTTGCATTACACATTTATGGAATGAGGATGTGGTTAGTTCAAATGTTCGCTTTCTCTTATTTATATTCTTGCTCATATCGCTTATATAGTCAGCATAAATTTGTGGCATTGTTTCTTAAAATCATTCAACTCTGCCGATGTAAATTCCACTTTATCCATTACACTCCGATTTAATGAAATATCCAATATAATATGTTTATTAAGTAAAAGAAATGTCAATAGTTGGCTATACAAAGTAATTAATTGGGTATTTACTTCGTAAGGATAAAAAGAAAGAATATAAATATTTTATAGGCAATGAGGGAGCATTTAAATATATTATTTATCGATTATCGATTATGAATTATGTAATGCCCTGAATTCAGCGAATAATAATTTCAAAATACTAGTTTTAAATAAGATATTATTGTCAACTTCTGAAGCATTTAGTATTGTTGGTTAATTTAATTATAATTCAATAATTAGCATTCTACTCAAAAACTTTAGAATGAAACAACAACTTTAAATTTATATGACTGTCATTTCCACTAATCGATAAACATTTGCAGTTTAAATAGAAATATAAATAAGTAGGTGGTGTATTGATCTGTCTACCAAACTCACGAAACAGGAATTGCATATTTTAGCGAGCGTGTCTAGTCTAGGTTTATATTTAAACGTTTATGCTTCTACCGCACATAAAGACAAATACTTCAAATACCCAACAAGTTATTCTAAACTCCAAAAGCAATGATTCGAAAAGCAGCTTAGTGAGAATGTAAATTTCAACTTACCAGAGAAACAAAACTTGATAATGAATTGGGATTAAGTGACACCAACTCACCTCCGCTCGGTATTTATACTCAAGGAGAGCTGCCAGCAAAGTGGTCAGTCCCCTTCTGGCTCCTGACTGTCATCTGTTGTACTCCCAGAGACGAGCCAGAACTTTGTACTTTGGAGTGTCAACAACGCACGCGTGGTGAGAGGATTGACTCTGAAGTTTACTCTTTCTGGTTCCAGTTGTTGTCGATAATAATATAAAGGGCAGTTGTGACAATTAGCGTGTGAAAAGTAACACAATCCATGGCCTTGAAGAAAAGCTGACGTTTGGAAATGTAGTAAACTTTAGTCAACGTTCCAGTTGTGCAGTGTGCCTTATACTTTTGATATGACCTCAAATATGCGCGTATAATTCTCTTAAGACAAACCTTTTCTAGGGTTATGTTTGGATCTTTGCAAGAACAAGATTGTATCCATAGAGTAATAATAGCAAGAGAATTCCCTCGGTTAAAAAAGCGTAAATATGTTGGTTTAAATATTCAAAGTTTGCCATTTTATATTCCCTTCAATGCGATGGTAATTTACGTTATAAAACAGTATAAAAGATCGATTTTCAAACTGGCAAATGTACATGATATAAAGTACTGATATGAAAAGTAAAAATATAGAAATGTGCGCCTGAATTAGAGCTACAATAATAATATGTAATTTATAGGAGTATAACTTGAATAATAATAATGTTTTTCGATAGCGGCAAATAACTAGTTTTGCCTACTTATAAGCCGTAGGAATACGAATTAAAGTGTCCGTACAATATACTCGTAGGCTATGCATACCAAATGATGTAGACAAAACTTGTTATTTGCTGCTGTCGAAAAACTTTTTTATTATTTAAACTATACTTCTATAAATTACATATTATTGTAGCTGACATTCTGACGCACATTTTTATATATTTGGTGCAGTTTCAAAATGGTGGATTTTCCGCTTGAATCAAAAGAGTGAGCCTTCTTTATGGTCTTATATTTTTTGGTCATTATAACATGGACCAAAGATGTATGGTTTTATATGACGATATTATTACTACTTTATATAGCACATGTTATTAAATATAACTATTTTGTTTTGATTGAATGACTTATTTAAATTTTATTGAAAATAGATTTTTATTAATAATATACCACTTTTCATGAGAATAAAGTTACCTTTAAATGTTACCAAATCAGGGAGGCAATTTTTAAGCATATTTAAAATCTACATGGTCGAATTACCTTGTCTGTAAAGTTTGATAGATGTATACTTTCAAATGCGTTAAGTGAACTCTCTTGGTATTATTACTCTATGGTTTTGACTTTATTTAATAAATGTTTGTGCTAGTAACTCTACTACAAAAAACTTCGATATTTGAACCAATTGTATAGTAGTTTTAACACAACGTAGAAGTTTATTTTGCTATAATATACGAATTTTAACTACCACATTTATAATCAATTTTTTGTAATATTTTGGCCAGATCTCAAAAAATGTATATATAATTTTGATAGCATTCCTACTAAATAAGTCCTAGAACTTGTACTAATTATCACAATAACAAATACCCTCTGTTTATAAAGTCCGCGTCCACAGATAGGAATTTAGCTCGGCTAAAAGGACATAGATATAGAAATTGACCAATAAGCTAAGGGATGTTTGTACATAGAAATAGTTAACGCATGCAGATTGAATAGTGATATCTCTGGCACGAAATAATTTTACAGTATAATAGAGATAATATTTTCTATGCACGCAGACTGTATAAGCAGAGGGTAGATAATAAAAACAAACATTTACATTTAACAGTACTTACATCAGAATGTCCACGTTCGCTCAATCTTCTTGTCAACTTTTCTGAATATTTTGAAAGATCTTCATTGAGTTCATCGTTTAATTCACTTTCAACAGCCCAATCCGTACTATTGTATTTAATCATACGTCCCTCAACTTGTCTCATTTCAATTGTAGGATCATATCGCGGATGAAAAACGCGGTCTCTGAGCAATCGTGGATGATTCTGTGAAATAGTGGACATCAACAAATCATAGTTAGAGAAAATATCTAAAGAATAAATACCTACTGCAAAATGAATCTGACCACGGGATACGCATTAATCATATTTGATACGTAATTAGAACACCATTTGTATAAATTTGAGAAAGAGGTAATTTTATAAAGCCAATAAATTCCAAATCCAAATGTTTTGGATTAGTAAATTTTGAACTATGTGGACATCATGAAGAATTTTCATGTAATTGTAGTAATTACTAATTGTTTTGTCTTCGTTCCTTATATTGTAAAATGAATATTTATGTTAAGTGTCTAAATTTAGATGCCAAATTATGAAACATTGATTTGAAAAACACCTTCTCATCGAAGAACTTATTGTTCCCATATGGCAACAACACTTATTTTATTAAAAAATAAAAACATTTAGAGCAATATTTTTTTTGCTTTACCATTATAATATTATGTTTAGATAAAAGTAAGTTTTACAAATGATAACATTGTGAGAGGGTTGTGTAGTACAATCTCAAAGTACAAACTCAACTATAAATATATACATATTTATTGTTTATTGCATGAAGTGCAAAATTTTATTTGAAGTTTAGTATTTACTTTGACAAGGGTACCCAATCATCCCTTTTCAAAACTAAAGTATGACTAAAGAAAACAACACAATTTCAAAATAATGAAATTATAAATGCTCAAAATTCAGCTAATTCATAGCAGTTATCATAATAACAGTAGCTACAGGTGATAACTTTGTGATAGTAATTTTAAAGGTATATTACCAGGTAGTCTCTATTAAGGTATACTACCAGGTAGTCTCGATTAAAGATTTAAATATAGACATTTCAAAAAAGGTAAATTTTTCAGTTATGTTCAATTCAATTCAATTTAATTTTGAATTATTATTATTAGTTATTAATTTTTCAACATTTTTATCGCTAAATTTTAATTCTAAATTTAAAAAAATGTGAGTTTTTTTAAGATGTATATTTTGCTACTATTACTTGCAAAATATCTAAGTGGTATAATGTGCTATGAAAGCTATTTTGCTTCTAAAACTATATCATTTCATTTTTATTACTCGTCTTGCCATGGGCAAGATAAAGTGTATGCAATTTTGTATAATAATGGAAGCCTACAGCTATGTACATATATTATATATGCAACTATAAATTGTCAAACTATGATGTAAGCATGTGTAGGTGTCTTTCACAGTCATCTATGAAACTACAGTCATTCATTGAACTATTTTGTTATGTATAGAAGTCTGTGGCGTCTTTTAATATCGAACAAGTCTATATAGCTTATAGTGCGATAATAGCGCCTAACGTCAGTCCGTATCTTTTCTTTCAATCTATGCCCAGGCAATAGTATACATATATTGAGACTTATATAATATATATATATATGTGTATCGAGATTTATCAATAGTGGTTCAATTATAGTGTTTGCGGAACACTATGCAAACCATAGAATTAGACTGTATTTCCCTTTTCTCCAAGGAGGAGAAGTAAGGGCTATTATCTGAGATGCACATCTTTTTTAGTTAAGCTAAGTTTTATATATAGATTTCCTTGGCTAAGCGTACGTTTCAAATAATTGAATAAAAAGAAAGCGATCTTGCAAAATTAATCCAATGGTATCCCGCGCGTTTAAACTTTGTCCAATGCAAATATTTTTATCGTAACATCTTGAAATTAAAAAAGTGTCTCCTTTAGCAGCATGTTTATTGTAAGTTAGTTGTAAAAAAAAGCCAGACTGCAAATTGAGTGTTTATTCTCAAATTTTCGGAGATCCACCCATAACCACGAGACTGAAAGAATGAGTGTATTACTAAGATGAAATTAAGCCAAAACTCTAAAAAGCAGTTGCGTGAACTAAAGTGAATATTGTTAAATTTCCGAAAAATTTAGATTAAACACTCAATTTACAGACCTTGGATTTTCTTTACTACCAACTTATATTTATTGTGTTTGATTTACTTTTTTGTTTATTTTTAGTTTTTGAAATATTTGGATTGTTAACAAATGCATATATATATTATAGTTTTCTACGCTATATAAGGTGGACATTATAGCTATAAATAATAATTTAAAAAAATGGTTAAGTTTAGTGTCCAAGCAAATTTATATGAACATGTTAATAAAATAAATAAGCATTTAAACATATATTAAACTTGTGTGCCGTAATTGTCTTACAAAGACAGCTGACGAGTGGTCGTTGTCGGTACTGGGTAACAGATGAGCGATTAATATACTGATGTGCAATACAATTGTGGCCACTGGTATCTAACCAGTATAACAAAGTGAAGCGACTGATGGTCTCAGACAATGTGTCTTTTCAAGGTCAAATTAATGTGTTTTGTCGATTGACAGAGATTGAAATGCTGTAGAAAATTAAGTTGTGTCGTAAATTATACAAAATATGTACATATAGGTATATGTAAATATATAGATACTCCTATTTTTGCATACTTAGCTATACAAATTTGTACATGCATCATGTAGAATATATTAGCAGCTTAATTTTAGATTAAATAATCTTACTGACTAGGATAGAGCACAAAAGCCAATCATGCATTGCGTTTATGTCCTGTCACTATTCTATTATAGGCTGGTAACTAATAGTAATCATTTCAAAGGCATCCAAAGAGTTGAGATAAATGTTGAATGTTTCAAACTCTTATTTATTACTTATAGAAGATTGTAATATTAAAGTATAAACTGTTTATTTCTGAATGCTATTGATTAAAATAGTAATTCTTTTGACATGACTAGATTTTTAAATATATTTTATAGAACTGCATTACAAAAATGGTGCCGTTGTGTAAACTGTGTTAAATAAAAATAGAAGATGGGAGCTCCTGCCTCTAGCAGTGAAGAAAGTGTGTTCTTGCATGGATATATCTCTATATGGTATATTATATAGATATCCATAGTTCTTGCCAGAGTTAGTGGACAAAAAAGAAAGGACCAATTGAGGTGTACGGCTTCATGCCGTGCTGTAACACGCGTATTTATATATAGTTAGTTACATAGGGTGAGGAGATGGACGGTCGGAAATTTTTTAACAATGTCGGTAGACATTTTTCGACTATAGGGATACTCTAAAGTTTTTTCTCCAAACAATTGTATTGTAATAATTATATTAGTTAAGTAAATAATAGGTAGAATTACAATTTCTGTAAAATATTAAAGGGGTGTTATTTAATTACATAATATTTAGTAAAATATATAACATTTAAATAAGTTTAATACTGTGTCTACTTTATAAAATTTTTTTAACAATAGACGAAATTGACCGTGGTTGTTTAATAAATTGACTATGATTGTTCTTTTTATTGGCCAATATAATTCTTTCTATATCGGTCAGAAGTTGACACGTGTTATTTATATGAAATATATTTACATAAACGGTTTAGACGCATTATTAATTTGTGGAATAAAATGGAGCATATTATGAAAATGTTAGTTTTTTTAAATTTGATTAATATTAGAAATACGGTTATTACGCGACAGACTTAATCCGTTTGCATTTTATAATGAAGAGGAATTTAGAGTACGCTACCAATTTTCAAAGGATACCTTGGTCAACATATTTTGTCTCCTCTTTTTGATGACTTACAATACGACGTCCTACTCGGCGAAATCAATCTCTCACTACAATTCAACAATTATTTAGTCAAGATTTTACGCTTGTGAAACATATTATATTAACATGTCATACTTTAGGTGACACAATCAACGCTTATTGAACAATCGTATCCAAATTGGTTCGTCGTCTTTCTATTACAATCATCATCAGATTTACGAAATAAAAAATATATGTATACGCATTCCAGGTGTACTCCAGATAGCATCCAAATAAATACTAGCATGGCCTTCCAATAACTCTGTGGATTTTCTGGGGTTATTGGAGCTGTTCACTATTCATTGATTCAAAGATAAGCTTTACATAATTTGAGTAACAGTTTAGTATAATTGTAGAAAATTTGGGTATATTCTATAACAAATTTCAATGATAGGTATATGATTTTTTTTCATGATGGGAATTTTATTTAATAAAGAAAAAGAACTATTCTACTGAATTATAATTACATACATTTATTCATTCTGATATACGTAACTATATTATATAACTTTGCAGACTAGGCTTTAAAAAATAAATGTACTAATAATTAATTCGCGTGTGCATGCAAGCAATATTTATTAAGAAAAATACACACGGGATTTTTTTATCATATCTCTGTTACTTAATAATACACATACTTATATGGGTATGCTTTATGCGTAGGCAGCCGTAAGCATCCCGAAATAGTGGATAGATAGTATCTATAATATTAATACCATTATTCAGATATGCGCATGAATGTGTAAAAATGCCGTGTCCCTCAAACTATATATTTATATATATAATAAATAACTTTAGTCTACTTGTCCGCGTTAGACTAGCTTTATAACAGATGTTTTTATTGTTGTATGATTCAAAATATGTGCGCCTACAGAAAGGTAGATGGCCTATTTAGATTGTTATTAATGATAAAATATATCGTGCTCTTTGAAATAGTCAGGTTAAATAGATTACAGTACGAACAATAAACCGATGTGGTAAATTGCTAAAAGACTATCTATTTACGCTACTGTTAATATTCCAATAAATAAAGAATATATGTATAATATATATATCCATTTTGATGCGCATTTGTTAGCGTGCGTTTTATAAAAAATATGGCATTTTAGAAAATTCATTTTTTTAACTAAAATTTGAAAATAATTTGTGAAACATAATTACTGTAAATATCTACATATGTCCTATAAAGAGTAAATCAATCAAGATACACACGATAACAGAATTTCCATGTTTGGGATACTGAATTAAGTTCGTGTGTAATCTTTTAAAAATACAGATAGAGTTCAGTTGTTGGATTAATTAAGGTTCAATAAAGACAGCTGCTCAGTGAAGATATAAACATTTTTGAATGCATGAAAATAGCGATGAGAGCTGAAAACATAATCAAAGAGCACATAAGTTTTTTTATTTAACAATTGAATAGCAGTTTATTGCATACCAATTATTTTTCGGTGAAAAAATTATAAGGCTCCTCTGCTACTTTTTTGTAGGTGGCTGAGAATCTGTTCTATGCTGATTGTGATTTTTTTTCAACAGGTAAAAGTAGATACATTTACTACAACTGGTTGTACTTTTGGAATTTTAGTAAGTTGGCTAAGCTGCGCTGTTGACTTTCTAAATCGGGAATAAATCTGGCTAGCCCCAAACGTCGCTTTGCAAATAATTTCTTTGGTTAGACTCTGTTATCGCTTTTCATGGCCCTCGTCACCCAATTTGAGCTGCAGCCAATGTAGCCAACCGGTTCTTTTCTAGTCTAGCAACTCTTCTGGGAAGCTTCGCGCATAACACGCATTAGAGCGGGGTATACAGGTTCAAACTGAGATTTGGCAGGAAACAGTATGAGAGTACTTCCATAAACTTTCGCCCTATATTGTGCACCCAATAAAGCAGAGAATCAAGCAGACAAGAAAGAAGCAGAGAAAGAGGGTCAATATTCGGTGGACATCAAATACGTCAACGTGTAAGCTCCTTTAATTTTGGGGGCATTAAAAGATGTATGAGCTGCTTTGCAAGTTTACAGAGATTGGGATAGTCACCACCTGCAGCTACTTTGGTCCAATATATGTTATTACATTTATTATAGTTGTGTAATTCTTCAATGCCTGCTCCACAATATTACCTAATTCCAAACGATATATTTTCTTTTTGATGTCCACAATATTGATATTTTTGTTCAATACATTCAGCATTTCAACTGCTTTCTCTTAGTGTCGTAATTTTGGATCTAAACCCTAAAATGATCGGACAGCATTTAATTTGAAAAGAAAGTTTTTCCAACTGAAAATAAGCAACCTTTACCAATTTTGGTAGCACTAGCTTTCTAGTTGAGCAAGCTTTTGTGTTGTTAAGTTGCCACACTGAGAGAGTCCCTCAAAATGCTTATCAAATAGTAATTTAATAAAATAAATAGTAATAATTTAACTCTACATAATCGTTGACGATAGATAGATGTTTTATATGAAATTGTACAGTAGTAAAAATTCATTGAAACAAAAAATTTGAGTATGATTTATTCGAGACGTTATCGTTTCTTTACGGTGATTTTGACTTTAGCTTATTGCGAATTATTTCGATGAATTCTTTCTCTCCTACATCAGTAATTTTTCAAGATAAAATATTCGTTCACGCTAGCTGTTTTGGGAGTTTGTGTTCATTTTCCTCAACAATAAAACTACAGTAAAATATTGTCAATGAGTCAATCAAGAAATTTATATGTATGTAAAAATTGAGTTGTCGCAAATTTCTTTTAAAACAAAATAATATCATCTTTAATATTCAATGCCACATGAATACAGATGGCTGTAATGTGATGGTGATGAATGTGTTAGAGGGGTAGGGGAAGTATATAGATTTTATTTTTAAGACCCAACCAAACTGCTTCAAAATTATCGGAAATCCGAAAAAATGTGAACAGGGTTCGTAATGTTTTTCAAAATGAAATTAGACTTTAATTTAAAAAATTCCGGACTTCATTTTATATAGCTGTTTTAGTTTATAAAACAGGGCGGCCAAAAATTTAAGCACATGGATAAAATTCAAGTACATTTCTCTATAATAAAATAATAATAATTTTGATCCAAAATCCTGACATTTAAACATCCCAAAAAATCTGGACGAATGACAACTTTGAAAATGTTTTTAATTTGATTAGCATGTCCTTACAATGACATTTAATAACAATTCAAGTATGTAGTTAAGTGGAAATAAAATATGTATGTTTACACAAATTAGTAAGTGATCACTCCAGTTCATTTCATTTTAGGGACTTTGGCGATTCTGGAGGAAACAATCTTTTTCATTTCGTTTAATTTCGTTCACTCGTTTTCAATGCAAAAATCTGATAACTTCTTTAATATTTGACTTGTACAAGTTAGTTAAGTAGTCAAACACAGGAATCATAATAGATAATATTACGTTAAATGACAGTCTAAATATAAGAAAACGATACTATAGAAATTAATCAGCTTCATTTTACTAACATTACAGTTACAAAACTGAGTTTAAACTGTCTTACCAGGAACATGGGCTGTAAAAAAGAAAAGAATAATGCATGCAAAAGTCAAAATAACGTTGAGCGTTAAATAACGCAGGCCGCACCAATAGTATACTGATTATCTTTTGCCAGAATGAAAATAAATTAAACACAGTACTGTAAGATATAATTATATGTAAAACATATTTCAGAACTATATTCTGTGAGACCTTTTCATATGATTTTTTAATTTATCTGAATAAAAAAATAGCCCACTATGAAAAAATTCAAGTACACAACTGGAAATTGAAGTACATTCAAGTACATCAGTGAATTTTAAGTGCACGTGGCCACACTGATAAAAGAAGCAGTGTGTTATAAAATAATCAAAATATACCATCAATTTTATTATCATAAATAATCAGATCAAAAATTAAAATAGAGTACATAAATATCACGCAGGGGTCATACATTTAGTAAGTATATGTACTTGGGGATTCACTCTGCATAGTTTTAGAGGGAGATATACACGAAAAACAAAGTTACGCAGACAGTCCTTCCATATTTTGGTCATTTTTTTTCAAAAACCTTAGCAATTTCTTCCAACCTTTAATTTGCTCCTTTTCACCAGACATTCGATTTGAATGACAAAATCATATCGCTACTGTGCTCTGCCCTCAAAGCCAACTCGTTCGCATTCTCGATCATGGATTGGCGAGTTTCTTCAAGACGTTTTCTCTTTTTTTCAGTTCATAACCTGGTCCAAAGATGATTTTCTTTTTCTCCTCCAGAATAAACGCATAATTTTTCCGCCCACTCGCTGCTGCAGTTAATAACTGCACTTGTTAATGACAACATTTCCACCATCACCCGCTGATCCATACAAGATACGTCATTGACTAATGAGAGAATGTTAACTGCTTAATAAATATGTACATTGCAAAACAAGCTGGAGATCTAAGTAAAGTATTACATACTTTTCTATTCTGTAAAATGCAAAGCCAATATTGAATTGATGACTATAACTACGCAAATTATCAATGTCGAAAATCTTGCAGAAATTACTTTTAATTACCACGAAACATGGTGTGTTTTACACATCCATGTTTTGCCTGTGTGCAAAATTTAAATTACAAGTGTATCCAAATAATGATACGTATTTGTCACTTTATTACACATTTTCATTATTCGATTTGAATTATCGTTATTTTTCTATCGACAGTAAGTACAGATATATACGTTCATTGCCTGCCGATTAATAATAGATAACCCAGAAAAAATCTGTTTGCTCTTTGCCTCAAATAGTATTTCGCAAAATTCGTAATGAGGTCACTATAATTTCTGTTTGAATTTACTGGAATTGTTCCTTCGTTTGCCTGGCAGGTTCAAGTCATATTACGTACAACATATATACGTTACTTATATACAGCCCTATTTCATGTTAAGTATTGTTATAAAAAAATTGCAAACTCTTTTGTTTTACTAATTGAGCAATATATTAATATTATCTTGATCTTTGTGGATGATTTATTAGTTATCAAATCTTTATTATAAACGTTTTATGTATATAATAATTATGGCAAATATCTATTTACACAAAATTGAATATATGGATAAATAACTACCTAATATAAATAAACGACATAATAATTTAATACGTAAACTTCAATTCAAAGTACAATTTTTACAGTGGTGCACGAAATGATGTTGAGAATCGTTGTAGCAGAAAGAATTGTATCAATGGATATATTCGAACATGGTAGGAATCTGGTTAAATGAAACCTAGTCTATTAAAATAAAAAATAAAGGTTGGTCTCAAATTCTTCATATTTTTCCAGACCTTTCTATCAAAACGTCTATATAAAACAAAAAATGAAATTCTCGACCCTGCACATACCCTTCAATTACGTTTTAAAATGTATATATAAAAACTCCTGAATTTAACATATTGAAATTTTTATTTTATAACACCATTTTAATATCATAAATATTTTGCTGAGCAGTATGTTGAACTATACACATCGTTAAAATCGTTGTAATAAAGAATTTTGACTATAATTATAAAGTGTAAGAGTATATAGATTAGTGATATAGGATAGTTGGAACCTCGACGTTGTATCTTGTTTTAAATATCAATTTTTGAGTCTCAATAAAATTTATAAAAACTATAAAGTGTGAAATTTTAGCTGCCAGTTAACACTAGCAGTTCTCAAATTAAGAAACGATTAAAAGTTGATTTGTAAATTTGTATAGTATAATAAAAAAATATATTCAAAAACTGTAAGTAATTTGAAAAAAAATTAGGCACTGGAGCTAAAAATATAATATTGATGAAACTTACGGGACTAAGAATACTTCGAGATCGATCATTTTCTTCTTCACTGCCCTCAATGCTAATTCCGGGTGAGGGAGAGCGACGCCTTCGGTTTGGCGAACCAAAATGTCTTACTGGTGTGGAGACTCTTGGTGGACGATTGGAAGGGGCAGACATTGGGGGTTCCCAATCTTTTTCATTGGTCTCACTTGGATCGGACTCTTTTCGTGTTTTTGATAGAGAACGTTGACGAGTCATTGGAGGAGATGTATCTTGACCACTGGAATTAAATATTATATCTATTTAGCAATTTGTTGGTTTTCCAAAAAGGTGCTATGTGAAAAATCGTAAATCGAAATTGTTCCCTAAAAAAGATCAGTAAAAATGTTGAATAGCTGAAATGTATTTTATTGATCACAATATTGAACTATATAAATATATCTTTAAAACTATTTATTAGCCTTAATTAAAGTTACTTTATAGTATATTTACTTTTTTAATGAAAATGCACAAAGCACCCTCTCCCATGCTAATTAAAAGTTCAGAATTGTTATATTTATAATGCATTTAAATTTATTTACTTCAGTATTACTTTCTTTAAAAAAATTTCGTCGAGTAAAAAATGCTAGTGATAATATTAATAAATATAATACTTATATATTAATATATATAAATGGTCAATTCCAAAGATTTGAAACAAGTTTTTATATTAATTTTTTTATGGCTAATTGCTCCGAATTATTATTTGCCTTGATTTTCTTATGGTTACTAACCTGTACATTTCCCTTTTCAGTGCATTTCAAATTAAGGATATATAATATAGTAACTGAATTTGGATATAAATTTATATTTTTCAGTCTTATTTCAAATAATTCTAAAAGTGAAAAACGAAAGTGTGATGTTTGATATAGTACATATAAGTCTATTAATATATTACAAACATATATTAATCGTAATTTACAAGAGTTCTTTGAGTTGTATAAAGATATAAATTAGTGTTTTGTCCAGAAACGAGCATAAAATTTACGTTTTTGTTATAATTTCTCAATATATATCTCAATATGTATATCACTTTGTAGTTTATAATATGTGAATAATAATAATTTCATAATAATAAATGTTTCTAATCTAATTCCATTTGATGTCATTTGCTTTGATAGTCCAATTTAATTGTTTGTCAAATACATAGAGGCAGAATGTATCAATGGATCATGACTGACCTATACAAAGATTCAACTTAAAATCCTGTACATTGATTGTACCAAATTTAAATTGTTTTGTTGTATTAGCCATACCCAGTAATTTAAGATATAAAGGTAGAAATAAAGATTTTCATGGGTATAATATATTTTATGCAGGAGCTTTCAGTTATCTTTTTCAACATTGAAACACCAACACCTTGTTTCAATGTGCAGCTGAAAAATATATAAACAAAAACTCTAGCATTATACCAATATATCATAATATATGGTACCTATAATATAATACAATTTTAAAAATAGTATTAATTTTGTTTTAGTCATATAAACAAATTTAGTGCTTGTATTCTGGATTTTCCAATTTTTCGGGTCAAACATTAATTTATCTATATTACCCTAAATAAACTTTTCTTCTAAAATTGATGACCATTATTTCATAATGTACATATTTATTAAAGTAGTAGAAAAAGATGCAATAATAAAATAGATGTAGTATAGTTACACTAATATGTTAATATGTATTACAATATATGGCAGTTTTATGGTAGTGTAATAATTCATAGATCATGGATAATATAAAAATTTAATAATTAGAATTATATTTTGCTAAGATCTAGTAAGAATATAATTTGGATTGTGACAGTGAGA
>JAYRBW010117401.1:0-17421 GCA_036023295.1 Invenusta paracnida
GACACAATGAAATGGCTACTTACTTCTCTCTCTCTCCACCTAAGCATAGGTTTACTAGGTGGCTGTTTACCATAAGCGGTCATAATAAGATTGTGCAATACATATTTACACAAGGAATGAGTTTTCTATAACAAAGCAACATTTGACAATAAATTAGTTATCATCTCAGGGCTGTTGTGTGAATACAAATGAAAAATTGTATAGTGAAATTGGTGTCCTGTTTGAACAATGGAAAATACATAGTAAATGCATGTATATTTGTATGAGAAATTGTCCGGTTTCCGGTTTAGCCAATTTCCAGTTTGGGCAATATTTTTATATAATAAAGAATAGTAAAAAAAATTGGGGATTGAAAATGTGTCTGGTTTGGATGGTTCCGGTTTGGCTGGTCTAGACTGTATGTATATACCCAAAGGGGGGTATATAAGATAGCTAATTTTTCTGTCAAATTTTTTATTTACAATTAACACAAAATCATAATTTGAAGTCATTGTTGTGAAATTTTCTGACAAATCAACAATAATTCTGATAGAGTTGTCTTGAAGGGGGGTGCAGCTGCAGCTGCAACTCCTACACCTAGATTTGCACCTGATTTGTACTATGTATATTATCTCAGTGACTTAGGTAGTTACATTTTTTGAAAACTTTTATGGTGGCACCTATTGTCCTAATGGCCATGTCACTCCTAAATTCACTCCGCCACCCTTGTTATACAAAAGCGGACCTCCCCTTTGGATAACCTTTTTTCGAAATTTAGAAAAAAACGCTATTAAAGTAATAAAAAATATAAGGCAAGGTGGGGGGGGGATAAAAAATAAATATAAGATGGAAATATGTTGCTGCTGTTGATGAACAATTTATTCGAGTAATGTTATATAGTGGAGTAACCTGACTAATTTGACACAAATAATCTGACAATTATTGCTGAAGCTGATTTGTATATTACAAAATAATGATTCTTCAAAACAAAAATTACAATAAATCTAGTGTTAATACAGATTTGACATTTGAATAACTTTACTCTATGCAAATAACTTTGTGTATTCAATGTCATATTACATTTATAATTTCTATGCACATTAGCCATTGATTAAAAACAGCTGATTGCATATTTATTTTGTGAATTAAATCCAGATTGCAGAATACAGGGTGTTTTGGCCCAAATGCAAACCTTCCAGTTCTTCTTTGGTATAATGCTAGCCGAAAGTATATTACAACATTCAGACAATTTGAGTCGCACTCTACAGCATAAAGCAATGTGTGCCGAAGAAGCACAAAACGTTATCAAGCATACCACTGATGCATTGAGAAGCATATGCTCTGATGAACACTTTGATCTCTTCTGGGAAAAGGTAACTAAGAGAGCAAGAGATCTGTACCTTGATGAGCCCAAATTGCCCAGAAAACGTAGAATATCAAAGTGATACGATGAAGAGATATCTTCTGGAGACTTTCATAACATACTAAAATACCATTTCTGCCAGATTTACTTTGAATCCCTGGACCTCATAACAAATCACATAGATGCTCATTTTGATCAGCCTGGTTATCCAATTTACTGTCCGTTGCTTATGCTCATTACAAAAGCATGCCATGGAGAACCATTCGATGATGAACTGGCTGCAGTATGTTCCTTATATAAAGATGATTTTAATCAGAACTTACTGTCAATGCATCTAAATTACTTCGGTACATATTTTAAATCAACAGCACATGCAGCTAACAAACAGATTTCTATCTTTGATGTCAAAGAAGTGTTTCTGGAGCCTCCTAGAGAGCAACAGCTCATGGAAGAAGTTAAAAACTTCTTCAACTTATTCTTGTGATGCCAGCCACCAACACAAGCTCAGAGAGACCATTTAGCACATTGCGGCGTTTGAAAAACTTTCTTCACACTACCATAACACAATCATACCTAAATTACCTCATCATATTGTATGTTCACAAAGATAAAACTGTCTCTCTTAATTTAAAGGCCATAGTTAACAAATTTGTGCATGGATCAACTCACTGTGCTAGTATTTTTTTAAAGTTTGATTAATGTCTTACAGTATTGCCTGTGTTCATATGCCCATATGTTCATATGGGAAAGAAGCCATAACATCTGATGCAATAATGTTTAGTAGTAAATTAATGTATTATTTTATCAGAAAAGTTATGTATGTATATATAAATACACATTTTCTTATGTATACACATTGTAATGGGATTAAACTATTATAATTATATTCCGTATATCTGTTTAAAATTGTAAGACCCTAAATATTATTGTATGTATTAAAAAGGATACTACTATAAGTATAGTTTTTATACATAGATACGGAATGCATTCCCATAAAATGAGTGAGGAATGCATTCTCCCCTCCTGCTAAAGGCGATGTTCTCTTAAATATCCTTATATTCACACATTCTCATAAGATAAGTAATTGATTGAATAACAACTTGCTTTAAAACTTATTTCCAATAGAATAAATAGTTGTAATTGATTGAATAGTAGTGATGCGACCCATATTGCAACATATTACTGATATTTTACATTGTGATGCGACCTGTTTATTAATATCCAAATGAAAAACATTCATTTTAAATTTTTAGAAATACATTTAAAAAATGGTCACAAAAGTTTAATATGTATATAAAACAACAATTTTTGCTGCTCCGCACCAAATTAAAAGCTACTCTGCTTGCATAGCTATGGATTCTCCATATCCCAAAAGTACCCTAATCATGAATAGCCAGACCCCTTTGAATAAGCTTGCTATGCCCCTGTTATACCATGCATTTGGACATGTTATGGAACTGCACACCCATTAATACTAATAATTAGGTCATATTCTGAAACTACACACAATTAATATAATGAATTGGGACATATTATAAAACTACACACCCATTTATACTATGAATTTGGAAATATTATGGAATCACACACCCATTAATACTGTGGATTTGGACATCTTGTAGAACTGCATACCATATAATACTATAAATTAGAAGATATTGAACCACATACCCAATTCATTTCAGATCATAAGTAATAAACAAAAAATCAGTTCTGCAGATTAATGTGAATTAATTGTTGACTGAATGTTCATAATATAACCTAATTCACAGTATTAATGACCATATGTAGTTCCATAATATGTCCTTATTCATAGTATTAATTGGTGTACAGTTTGCAGTTTAATAATATGTTCTAATTGATAGTACTTAAAGGGTATGCAGTTCCATAATATGTCATAATTCATAGTATTAATGTATGTGTAATAAAATAATATCAACAATTTGGTCATTTAAACAGCTTAGAGTGCCCTACAGTCATAATATTAATAATGCCTATTGACAGTGTAGTACTGTGTGGTTTTGATTGCAACAACCAATCAAAAATCAATAGAATCAACATTTTAAGTACCTACTTAAAAAGTTTTAGCTATAAAGTTGTTTATATGCATGAAATTATTTTAACATCAATAAATATAAAATGCAACTTTTTGAAGGTGACTTTATTGCTAGTTGATTACCACCTCAAATTTCAATCTAAAAATGTTGAAATATAATATAAATTAACTCAATCTATTTAAAATGTCCATTAACATCTTGGGGGTGATTAACCTAAGCGACTAGAATATATGGTTTAGTTTTATTGGCTGCACAATATTTAAATGAGGACAATGTTTTAGTATAGCTGGTATAGGTTAAACATGCAGCTTTCTAGCACTGAGTAGTATAAGCAGTTGATGGAAAACAGATGATGATTTGACAGATATGATTATATTCTAATAACAACACTATATTAATATTGTTTTTTCCAATATAGTTATAATAATCTTGCATAAGATTATTTAGATTCAGGTGGAATTCTGTATAAACATATTATTTTCTATGATCACCAATAAATTTATAGTTGATATTTTAAAATTAAAATAGAGATTAGTATATATATAGAAAAATAGTAGGTATTCCTAGTTTATGTTTTATTGAGATGTAGTAAATACCTATAGTGATAAGGATGATTATTATTATTATATTTGCTAAATAAATCAAAAACACAATTTGCTCTGAAAATTCTTTAAATTTATAGAAAAGGCACATAATATTTGTATTTTAAAAAAATTCTCAAATGAATATAAATTTAAAAATATATTAATTATTATATATTGAAATAGAATTAGCATTGACCAATGTTTGTAACATGCTAATCCAATTTGTTGTATGTTTATTTTTGTTATACTATTTATAAAATAAAATAGAAATTAGATATTGTGAAAATGAGCAAGATGTTATAAAAAAGGATATCTATTATATTAATCAATGTAGATACATTTTTATACACAAAAGTGAAATTAAAAAAAATCAAAAGTGTGTGTTCAACACATATTAAGTTCAAATATCAAGAGTCATTAAACAAATGAAAATTTGTTAACATTTGAATCACCATTAGCTTCAATAAACATTCTATTTGAAGTACAACTTACTGCTTAATCTTCAGTCTCACAGATCATGTTAATTAGCTGAATCTGCTGTGATTGTGATGAGGAACTGGGTTCTGTTTCTACATTTACACCGACAACATCACTGGAATATATTTTAGGAGCTGAATTCTCACTTTCTGGTGTTAGAGCTCTTGATGCTTCCATTAGAGCTTATTTGTTCTACTTCTACTATATTTTCTTAATGAATCCAAAGATCTATTTCCGCTCCTGTGTTGTACAGTATTTTCTGGAAGTCCACCATCATACATTTGAGAAATTCCCATAGCTTTGTCAATATATGAGGTGAATTGACATTTTAATTCTGTCATACTAGCAACTGTTCTAAATATCTTTGATAAATAATTGACACTCATTGGCTGATTCGAAAACGAATGCTATTCATGATTTGTAAGAGGCTATATAAGTTTAATTAATTAATGTATATTTTAAAATTCTTTAAAATTAACGAATTTCCCAGGCCTTCTCCAACAATAATATCATTAACTTTTATTCTTTTATGCTCATCACATCCTCTTAAGTGGAACAATTTAATGTTGTAATAATAAATATTGTGCAATAAAGTTTCTGCACTATCTGATACAAACAAATGTTTTTCCCAACAAAGCTCTTCGTCTCGTTTATAAAAAGCATCTGCTCTCTTGACCTCACTTCCGATTCCACGTTTGCTCAAGTTTTTTAATTTTACTTCTAAAATGCGACGTAAATAGAGAAATCTATCATCTGATTTGTTAAAAAAATCCACCCTGTCTTGCCATTATTCTGCATATGTCGCAACAAACTCGCTAAATTCAAATATATTGCATTCAGAGGATATTCTTTACCATCTCGACATCATACTTCAATGCAGAACCTTGCTAAACAACAAGACAATTGCTCCAGAATTTCAAACTCTGGAATTGTTTCATTATTTCTTGCATTTCTTTCGATTTTCCAATTATTATATATACCAAGGCTCCATTTAGTATTTTTCAAGTTATTTTTACATTTATTGTCATCTATCAAAGCATTTATATCATTATCATTAAGATTAGCAAAATGGGCATTGCCTTCATTCTTAATACCCATTAAGTGTGAAAATAACTGAAAATTTAAATCAATTTAAATAAAAAATCAATTTGTATAATAAATCAATGAGCAAAAAGCTTTATACATAGAAAACGAATCATAGAGAAAGGAAGAATTACTAAGTAAGATATACAAAGATATACAAATCAGTTATACCGTTAGTCTATACAGTGTATAGAAATTTTCAGTTACAAAACACAAAATATATCTCCATATACTGTGGTCCGAGACTAATGGTATAACTAGTACTTATACTAAAACACATTATTCGTCCCTCATAAATGTCAATAAAGTGAAGTTTATACTATATGTCTAAAGTATCTAATATAATAACTATTGCTTATATCATGATGAAAATAACTAGCTGTCAGATTTCAATTTTCATGCACTGTAATATACCGGCATTGTAAGCGAGAACAAAATAAAGTTAACAGTGAAGAGAAGTGGCTATTGTATATATGCATACCTGCCAACCGTCCCTGATTTTCCGGGACAGTCCTGGATTTTTTGCTTGTCCTGGATGTCCCGAAAAAGTGTTGAAATGTCCCGGTTTTTAGAATTGTTATTCTTAAAAAATATATATCACTATTTTTTGGCACATAAACGTACCTAATAGGATTTTGTTTCGCTCCGCACGTTTAGATATTATATTGTTTTAATTATGATTATTATTTATAAAAATTAATCAGATCTTATTTCATACTTATTGAACAATGTGTTGAACTATTTTGGAATATTATCTGTATCATATATAATATATAATATTATCTCACAGCAACGCAGCCTCAGAGCGAATTTTAAGTGTTATTAAGAAAAATCATACCGAATTTCGTGCTTTGATGGATATTTCTACCTAAGAGCTTTTGATCAACAAGTTGGGCAGCTGCGTCCAACTTACCGATTCCACGTTTAAAAAAGTGTAAAATGGCAACTATGGAGAGTTTAAAAGCTTCTTCATCATAGACAATACAGTTGACAATACTAATAAAATACACATTATTTATATTTGGGGCATTAAAATCATAATAATATCATCTACATAACATAACACATTTTTGCATTTAACATTGTCTCTCTGTACCTTGTCATTAATTCATTTATATGTAGCTATGTTGTATAGTATATTTTTATTTCGTACATAATAGTTATTATTAATAATAGTATTAATACATAGCTAATATTTTATAATTAAATTTTATTCCTTTTGTTTAAAAAATAATAATATCTCACCAAACTTAATTATTTTAGAGGCCGTTTCCTGAATTCTAGGACTTAAATAAAATATCAAAAAATGTCATGAATAAAAAAAATAATTATAAGCTATGCTGCTCGCGTAGCCATGAAGGGTGTTGAATAATAGGTTGGGAAGATATCTCCCGGATTTTAACTCTACTAGGTTGGCAGGTATGTGTATGTACGCTTCTGCATAAATGACCAATAGTATTTGAGAATTATCTTTTCATAAATGCTTAACTCTTTTTCATAAAAATAAAATCTAACTATGCAGCCATAAAGAAATGTTTAATAACAGCACTGTACTATAAATAATACTCAATTTTATTTGTCATGATAAATTATAAATGAAATTTAAAACTAACAATAACATAAAATAATTATTAAAATATTATGTATTGTTGGATGTGTTTGTATGAACTGCTAATTAGTCCATATACCTATATCCTAATACTTATAATTCTGTTTAGTCTACTTAATTATCATTCATTAAACAATGTATTATGTTACAAAACCTTTAATATTTTAATAATTTCAATAACTATACTGGTACTGTACAATGCAAATAGTTTTTCGTGTATTTTATTAATAACCCGATTCCCAACATATGTAGCAGATCAACAACATTTTATCTTTATTAATAAACTTCACATTGACAACTTTAATAGAAAATTTTGAGATTACATAACAAAAGATATAATCAATTTTTTAAACAGTGATTTATGTATATGTATAGGGATATATCAGTTTAGCATCTCATATTAAAATTATCATAGATTGTAACATTTATTTGATCTACAAGATGAATGACTTTCCATAAACTAAAAATGGTTCCTAATATATAACCAAGTATTGTTATAATCATTGCATAACAGTACCCAAAATATATTTAAATATACATTTCAAATGTTGTTGCATTGGTGATGCAATACACAATTGTCTTACTCATATTTCCTTTTTAAGCCATTCATACCTGACAATTACATATAGGTTTCTATAAAGTCTAAAATATTTCACAAGGAGTTTAAAGAACCCTACTTTCTCTATAATAAACCATAACTGTTGATGACTCACACAGTTGTGGACTTTGGCATAATCAGCTACATATTTGTTCCTCATCCTTGCTCCTTGAATCCAGTTTGCTCCATTCCTATTTCAATATTGTATCTTCATTCTTTTGATGATCATTTTCAGCAACATCTTGCTAGTATGTGAAATTATATTGATGGTATCGAATTTGGTCCATTCTCTAAGATTTCCCTTCTTTAGAAGGGCACAAACATACCTGTGCAACATTGGCAGGGCCATTATTCTTCTATTTAGATCTTTTTATATAACCTCCACATCAGCTATATATCTACATTCCAATTTCTTTCCACATATTAATTAAAAGTACTCCAGATAATTCTTAATTTAGTATTTCCAAACTGATTTGACTTATTCTTTTTAAGAGAGGATGAGTCACTCCTGTGTAGTACCTACAGGAGCTACTTCTGAAAATTATCAAAATTTGAACACAACAGTTTTTTATGCTCAATGAATTGCTACTAATCTGTCATTGAAAAATATGAAATTCTTCTACTGCACAATTAGTCACAATATGAGATATTAACATTTTACTATTTTCTCATGTTAAAGAATATGGCAATTTCATCATATTTTGTATAAAATTTTTAATTGATATATTGTACATCTGAATTTTCCAAGTATTTTATACATTTCAAAACACATTTCAGATAGGTAAACCATATTATATAGTTTTCACATGCATTTAAATTAAGGTTCCTACTATATTTTTTATCATAAAAAATTGTTTGATAGATACATTAAAATGCATGTGGAAACTATAAAATATTGTTTATATGTCTGAAATGTGTTTTCAAATGTATAAAATACACGAATAATTCAAATGATGTACAAAATATCAATTACAGATAAATTTTATAATAAAAAAATAGTTATGTTGTAGAAATCGATGTATTCTTTAATATAAAAAATTAGTAAAATGTTAATATCTAATTTTGTGACTGGTTGTGAAATATAAAAATTACATATTTTTAAATCATAGGTTAGTAGCAATTTATTGAGCATAGCTTACATTTATGCTCCAATTTTGATAATTTCAGAAGTAGCTCTCATATTAATGCTCATTGTGTTTTTTGTTGGCCCTGGTCCCTGATACTACTAGCAATTATTTGTATGTCTGTTATCAGTTTAATTTGTATAATACTCATTTTATATGTGTACACATTTTCTATATTTAATTTGAACTCTATATTCACATTGAATTTTAAACACACAATTTACACACTGTTCAAGCAAGTGTGCAAACCTATAATTAGTGAGTATGTTGTGATTATAATATTTTCCAATATAGGGGTATAAATATTTATTAACAACAGACTCACATATATCAGAGACACAATTTAATTCACATGTGTACAATTCATATTTATTATTAAGTAATATGAAAATTAGACAAATTCATAATTTTGTATATATAAATTCCAATGTGTCCTAATTGTATGCAATTTTATCTTCCACTTGTCTACTTACCTTTTTCAATAACAAGTTCATCATATTTTTCAAGATATATAAACTATATAATATGGTTTATGTGTCTAAAATGTGTTTGCAAATGTATGCAATACATAGAGAATTCAAATGATGTACACAATGTCAATTACAAATAAATTTATAATTTTATCAAAAAACAAGATTTAAATTAAACTTTTTATTAACCACAAATATGTTAAAATAATATATATATTAGATTGCAATGTTTTTACATAGCATACATATGTATATATATATAAACAAACAATTTACATCATTAATTATATTTTTCCATTCTATAATTTTGATTTCTTTTTTAATTGAATGCCTACTTCGTCTCTAAAAAAACTTGCTACTTATACATATGTGTAATAAATTTGTTAACATTGTTACCTTAGATGAAGTGTATCATATTAAAATGGATTAGATTAGAATAATATATACATCCTATCCTCTCTTTCACATATTCTAGATCAATCGCTATGACATTAACAAGTAATGAAAATTTTGGACCTAATGAAAATGAAGCTGAAAATTTTTATGTTAAATATGAACTGAAAGAGACATTAGGAACTGGTGTCAGCAGTACTGTGCGCCGGTGTATTGAGAAGTCATCAAAGGTACTATAAAAAAGATTTTTGTTAGGCAATACTTTGTATATATGTAAATGAAAAAATAGAGAATTCATAAATTTGGTGATATATTTTATCCGTTCTTTTCAAACTGATATAAGAAAGTTAAGATTACAAAAAAATAAAGTTAAAGTCAGTGAACAGTTAAGTTACACCGGGAGTAACAAATACACAATTAAATAAACGATACCGAAAACTGTTTGATAGCCATGTATCGCTCTCAGAAAGATAGCAACACAGACAAAACATTTTTCAGTTTTCCATTGCTCAAATTGTAAGTTTCATTTTGTAAGGCTATTCTTATTGCTCGTATTAAACCTAATTTTTGTGAACAACATGATTTTAACTATACCTATGTATCTTGCATATTTTATTGATTATTCTAGTAATTGCCCGCGTTTCTTATTTGTGATTGTTCCGCACCTTCTCGCATCACCCCCTTCTCCTACTAGTCATTCGGTATCGTTTATTTAATTATATATTGCGTCGTACCCTTTTTCTGTAAATTAATTGCTCACTGGGCTACGAATCATATCGTCTCTTCATTGTTATGTATAAATATTGATATGTAATCATGTTGAATTTAATTAAGAATACTTTAGTATAATTCTACCTTACACAGCGTTATCAAATCGTAAGGTATACAATTTAGTTAATCGATATAATCTTCATATAAATAATCTGTTCACAGATTCATTACTTTATTTTATTTTATGTATATTAAATTGATCAAATCACAACAAGGTGATATTTTATGCCTTAACGGCTATCAATATAGACTCAATTACATGAAGCAGAGCAGAGGTACCTACTGGAAATGCAGCTGATATAAATGTTCAGCTGTGACGAAGGGGAGCAGTTAATTACCTCTCGTGGCCAGCACTCACATCCACCACAGGAAGGCAAAATTGCTATCAAAAAGGCTATTGAATCTGCCAAGTCTGCAAAGGACGACTCATTCAAGACCACGAAAAGAGTTTATCTGGATGCATTCGCTCCGGTTGATGTAGTTGAGGAACTAGCTGTTCTGGGTGAACTTACCTCTTATTCAAAACACCGATGTACTATGTACTGGTCACGATCAAGTAGATTGACAATATTGTAGGTATTGTATAAATAAGAATATATGAATTTATTGAAACTATTTTTAACCATTTTTATTCATTTGAAAATATTTGACAAAAAATATTGGGAATGCGAATTAAAACGATAAGCAGTAGATAAAATAAAATAAGACGGAATGAGCTGACGCCGCTCACTTACTTAAAATTTATTTTATTTTTGTATTCTTAACTTCTTTTGTCCATAATGGACGAAATATATCGCCAAATTTATTAATGCTAAGTTTCTTCTATAATTATTTGCTCTATTTAAGGATTACATACAAATATTATAACCTAAGAATTCTATATATGTGTCTTCTTTCTACTTTGTTTTATAAATATTTAAGTATATATTTTTATCTAATTTTAGCATATTAATAAATTTTGTATTTTTTAGCTTGTAATTGCCAACCTGATCTTTTCTTTGAGTTATCTCTAGATGTTAAAACCTAGATGTTTTATGAAACTATTACTGAATGTTTCTTTTTATTGAAATATTAATTTTTATAATTGGGTGCATTTTGAACAAAAAATTACATTTTATCTTAATTCTATAGAAGCACGAATTCTACTATTTTGTAGAAGGATTTATTCGTGTTCTAGACAGCGTAAATTTTTCTATAAGGAAATATTTTTTAGTTTTATATATACGTTTCAAATTAATTTTCAAGTGAATATTTTTCATATATTCCCTTTTAATATATAATTCTCTTTCCATATTGTTAGCTTAATAGTTACTAAATTGTTAATTATAATATGTTTTAATTTTTCTTTCCTTTAACTACGCTTTATATTCCTAATTCCAAACGAAATAATCGCTCTAATGTGTATACAATTTGTTGATTTATTGTTTTCATTACGAATGATCAAAATTATTTTAAATGTGTCGTAAAGATAGTTATTGAAATTGAGAACATATTTCAGTAACAACAGTTTTGTATTACCCCATTAATAATTTTGCTATTCATTCTTTTAAGAAAATTTATTTTATTTTTGTTTCGCTTATTTTAAATCTACTACATATATTATTACTGTAATAAAGTAAGGAAAACAATAATAAAATGTGTCGTAAAGATGTTATATATATCGTAGAACATATTTAAGTGACACACATGTTGTATCACTCCATTAATAATTTTGCCATTTATTCTTTTAAGAAAATTCATTTTATTTTTGTTTTCTTACTTTATTACAGTAACGTATACTAGGTTTAAAATATGTTGCTCTCAATAATTATGTGGTATCCCACTCAAGATAAATAACACCTTCGTGTTTTATTTTTGTGCACCTCTATAGTGCGAGTATGCAGTGAAAATACTTGACTTAAATGGGGGACCCGATCCCGCTGATATTATTCGCGCTGAGGGAAGACGAGAGGTAGACATCCTTCGGAAGATTTCAGGACATCCAAACATTATTCGACTAATCGAATTCTTTGAAACAGATGCCTACCTTTTTCTAATATTCGAGCTGTAAGTTTATCGATGATTTGTTACTTTTATTTCAATAATTTTTTAAGGTTATCTTGTTAACAAATATTAATGGAAATATTATCAATTTAGTTATGCTAATGAGAACACACAATATACTTTTGCGAAGTTATTTTTTTTTATTTGTAGACATTTAAATGTTACGACGCAAACTAATACATTTCATAAATTGAGAAAGCATATTTTGTTTGTTTTTTACTAGAAAATCGTTGTGTTTTACAATAAATTTTTTTATTCAAATACTTTCAAAACTAGTTTTAATAATCAAGAATTAAAATTTTTCTTGAATAAACATTAAAAATAAAATCGAAATTATGTTTACCATAAGTAAATCCGTTAGCAGCTGGCATTTAAAATTGATATAGAGTGCTTCTATTATACCATTAGTTTAGTTGTACTTCTTACGCAACTGCATCTAAACCAAATAAATGAAACACAGTGTGATATACACCGTACAATATTATAAATTTACAAAATTACAAAATTTATAAAATCTGAATTGCTTTAAATCTCTTGTTAGAGAACATATTAGTTGTAATTAGTCTTTTATGTTTTACATGTTAAATCATAGAAATGCTATCTATGCAAGTTTTGAATGAAATAATCATTCTCTTATTTAGCTGTCGCGGTGGTGAGCTCTTCGATCATCTCACACAAGTAGTGACCCTATCCGAAAAGGCAACTCGTTCAATCATGTTCCAAATTCTTGACGCCCTCACCTTTATCCATCGCGCTGGGATTGTCCACCGAGACATCAAACCCGAGAACATTCTTCTTGACGACAAGCTCAACATCAAAGTTGCCGACTTTGGACTTGCTGTTATCAACACCGATGTCCAAGAACTCACAGGTAAATATATTTTGTGATTATAAAAGTAAATTATGGCTTGTGAAAAATTTGTTAATGATATTTGCAAAATATTAAATGTTTCGCATTTGCTTTCATTGTAATTATTTTGTTGTCATATATAACTATGAAATATACAAGGTGGCGCAAAAGTAACTGAGACCAGTCGCATATTCAATATTTTAAAAACGTCGTATTAGTTTTACGTCTATTAATTATGATTATTATAGGTATTGATTGAATAGCGCAAAGCTTATTCTGGTTGGTTTGAATTTGAAATTTTAAAAATATTTTATCAGAATAGTTGTGCTAACGTTCATATATCAACATAATTTATTAGTCATGGCTGAAACAAGACGTATGCACTTAAACAAAAAGATTTATGCAATAAAGAATCAACACAACAGTTATAAGTTCATAGAAGACAATAATTAGGCTGAGAGGTTTGCAACTCCACGTCCTTCAAAATAATCTATATTTTCTCAGGTTAACGAGTTTAAAGCTATCTATGGCAGATGCAATTAAATCTGGTAGGCCAAGAACATCATGGACTGAATGAAGATAATAATGATTAACATATTCAGTTTTGTGAAGTCTTTCTTTCATATTTAGAAGAAAATCCCCATATTGTTGAAAAAATCATTTGGAGCGATGAAGCTTTTTTTTAATTAAATGGCAGAGTCAATCAACATAATTGTGTTTATTGGTCTGACTCGAATCCACATTAAACTTTGGAACATGAGAAAAATCTACCTGGAATTACACTTTTGGGAGGTATCTGTAGTGCCGGACTTATTGGGCCTTTCTTTTTTGAGAATACGGAGAGATATCTCAACATGCTAAAAGAAGAATTTATACCTGTGAAACACAACTTGATTTACAAAATTTGTTCTTTCAACAAGATGGAGCCCCTCCTCACTTGTCTATGGTACTAAAATGAGGGAATGGCTGGATTCCGTTTTTCCGGGTCGGTGGTTTTGACGTCGGGGACCTATTGAGTAGCCAGTTCGTTCGCCAGACTTGACTCCTCCAGACTTCTTTCTGTGGGGTGTGGTAAAGGATAACGTTTACGCACAGAAACCAGGGACAATCGCCCAGCTAAGAGTCAGCATTGAAAACGAGTGACAGAAAATTAATCCTGGACTCTGTCAAAGGGTGACTCATAGTGTGGTTCGTTATTATCAATATAGTATAATAACAAATGGTAAACAGTTTGAGCATTTGTTATAAAAACATTTAATATTGGTCATTTTTGTAACACATGTATTTTTATTAATATTCTATTATTAAAATACAAAGAATCCAATTTCATATTTTCTTTTATTATATAAATATCTATGGGTTTGATTACTTTTGCGTCAGAGGGATTTTATTGTTGCAGTTTGATGACTATTATCTTGTAGAGTATTACTAATTTTGAAACATCTATCGGTGAATTGTTTAAAACCCGGTTGATAGAAACCCGGGGAACACCAGGCTACTTGTCACCCGAGGCTCTCCGTGCTGGTTACTTTGAGAATGAGCCGCCTTACGGTCAGCCTGTAGACCTTTGGGCCTGTGGCGTCACCATGTACACCCTCCTGGTGGGCTTTCCGCCTTTCTGGAACCGTAAGGAGTATCTCATGTTGCGCCAGATTATGGAGGGCAAATACGCCTTTCACAGTCCCGAGTGGAATGATACCTCCGATGCAAGTAAAGATCTGGTGAGAGAATATTGCCTTCCTATATGTCTGTTGCAGTGTTCTGCTGCCCATATTTGACATTTTACTTAATTACTTATTTTATTACTATATATGACTCTTTCTAGAATGATTAGAATCATTGCATGTCTTTAATATAGAATCAATAACGGGAAATTGATGTCTTGTGTATTAGTTTAGCAGAAATAACGCTTTTTATTCTTTGATTTACAGTTTTATTTGTCATGATATGCACAACCACTGTATGATTTAACTGTTTGATTTCTTAGTGTGATAACTAGTATAGGTATTATCAAACATTTGTAATTTTACACATGCTTACTAAAATAGTTTGAACATACATTTGTATCACTTCAAACTACATATATTGAAATCATATTTTAATGTGATCAGCCGAAATTGAATCTAATTCACCAACTCAATCTCATCTGTCACTGAACCCCAGTTTTAATTTATTGATATTTATAATAAGCACATTCTACACAATAGTATATGTCTCATAGATAAAATTAATTACTAAATAGTTGTCCATAGTTTGGATTCATGAATGTGTTGCATTATTTTTTACAAAATTTGTTTTGTAAGCTATTTTTATTAAAATTGTATCCAAGATTATTTTAGTAATCTTATTATATTGTTTGATTTTTGTGTCAAGTAATCGTTAGTAGAATTATATTTATGAATTATTTAAAACATGATAAATAGCCGCATATTTCTGGATTTAATTTTATACATATGTTTAAATAATATGAGAATGCAGTTTTAACCTGTTTATGAAGCACTCTATATATTAATTTTCTCAGCTGATTAGTACACTCTTAACTCACTTCTTCCGATAAATATTTAGGGGTGTCTATTTTAAATGATCGATCGTTGTAAATTTCACAGAAATCAATGAAGGTGTACTTTAATCATTAGCATTATAAAATAACTTGCGTATATGTAAGTATACTTAAATAATACTTGAATAATTCAGCTTCTAAGTGAAAATCGATTATATGTGTATACTTTGTCTTAAGATTTTAAGTTTGATTTAAGCATACAATTTTTGGTTTTATATGATTCTTTTGTTATTATACAATTACTTAATACTAAACGTTATACTACTATTTGTAATAGTCGTAGACCCATTTTAAAGGTGCGTCTACATTATACGATTTTTGTTTCGATTCGATATCGAACGAAAAATTCGGAAATCGAAATACTCAACTTTTATTGAATCGAAATAAATCGAAAGACTTGCGCTTGTCCTACTTTTGAAACAAAAATTCATCAAGTAAATGAATAAATAAAATATAACTGATTTAATAGAATTATATAGGGAGAAAGTGTGCTTGCGTGAATGTAAAAAATGCAGCTTACACATTCTGGAATAAGTGGTTTGCTTCACTTGAGGAGTTATCGAACATATTCAAGGTTGAATGTAGGCACCGTGATATATCGGTTGAATTGAGTATTTTATAGCATACATGTAATTTATATCACTCGCTAGCCATTTTTTGAATGCTTAATGTTTCTGAAAATTGTAGTCGAAAAGAAACAATCAGTGAGCAATATTGTTTATGATGCAACCAGCTGTATCATGGGAAAAAATTCTCAGATATGCATCAAAGAAATTGAATAACAGCTACATAAATTGTAACAGCACACGCATAGTATAGTATGCCTGCTGATATTTCAGATGCTATTACGAAACAAATAGTGGGGATGCGTATATCATGGTATTAGTTATCTTGGGAAGACTAAATTGAATTATTTGTAACCGTGTTAATGCAGATGTTTTTAGAAATGTTCTATACATAACTACCTTCTTCCATTTGCTCACCAAACTTTAGGACCAAATAATAATTGGCTGCTGATATAGACGATAATGCTACTCCTCACCGAAATCGATGTGTCGATGAATTCAAGCGGAACGCAGGGATTAGGACTATTAGGTCTTAATTGTCGATCTCCTGATATGAATCCGATTTAACACTTATGGGATATTAAAAAAAATCGTCTGGCAAAAAGAAATCTTAGCACATTAAATGAACTTCGTAACTTTATTTTAGAAGAATGGAGAGTTTTGCCTATTAACGTGATCCCGAATTTGACGGATAGTAAGACACGACTGGTTAGAACTTTACTGCAGGCGAATGGGGGATATACGAGATACTATTTATCTGTACATAATTCATTTTATAATTGTTTATATTGTATAATAAATTATTCAATGTTAAAACCATAGAGCACACATAGAGAAACGACTCTAAGGGCGTTGCTATAGATTTTGACTCCATAATAAATAAAATCTATTTTT
>JAYRBW010117412.1:0-17421 GCA_036023295.1 Invenusta paracnida
ACAGCGGTTTCTAACTAAATATTATATTATTAGCTGCGACAAACAAAAATGTGACGTCAGTACTATTCATGGGTATAGTCCCTGTAATAATTCAATTCATATGAATAAAAATCTTGCTTATCTCATCTGAATTTATGGAAAATTGATAAAGAATCACAACGAATAATAACAATAGATATTTTAATTATATTCATTCCAAATAGAATTCCGATTTCTTTCAATAGAATATAATCTTTATTATTTATTTTTGCTAGATAAATTGGCGTAATTATCCATTAAGTTTACTGCAATATTCTTGTTTGTCTTTGGCCATTATCTACTTCAAATATTCAATAACTTTTCATTATTTCATTGAGTCCATTTTAATATTTGTAAATTTCCGCTTTTAAGTGATAGCTTTTTCTACAAAAATAATTGTAGTAAAAGGTTTATTCGCAAACAATTAAAAGCTATAATTAATGGATATAAAAGCAATTGTGTAACTTTTGCTTTTACTAAAGTTAATAATTAAAATAAAAACTTTAAGATTTTGCTACCTTTTATTCACACGTGCATTTAATTAATCGGCTAAAAAGAGTAGTACAAACGAAATGCATGCGTTTGTGCGTGTTTGGTAACAACCACACAAGAAGTATTATAAAAGTCACGCGAAAAAAGCTTATGAACCGATGTAGCTAGGAAGTTATACAAATGAACTTATTAAATAATTACTTGAAAAAATATATAGGAAGCATTAAATGCTACTATCAATTTAGGAAGATACAAATAAATAATTAATTAAAGTTATATTTTGTTGTTATCCATAAGCAAGATGCATTTTAAGTTTATTTAATTTATCTTTCAAAATTTAGTAACATTTGGGCTCCCTATATATTTTTTCATTTGAGAATCGCACAAATTTGTTAAATAGTTACTTCATTCATATATTTGTTCTAAATTAATTTTAGTTTACTATTAAAATTTTACTATAATTTTTTTAAACATTTATATATACATAGTTTTATATTTTTTCAGGCGTATTTAGTTTATTTCGATGCGTACCATTTTACAACTTTTTAGAAATTTGTTAAGCTAAATCAATTAGCTATGACCTTTTAGAATCTAGATTTACCACATCTACGATTTTTATGAATCTGATACAACGCTTTCGTTTTGTGTTTAATAAGCATTTATCGGTTTTTAGCTGTTTTGTTAATAATTCCGTAAATTCTCGTCTTTTTTGTGGTTATCACACGATCATAAATTCTGAAAAATTATTCAGAGCTAATCATATCTTTTCTATTCCTTTTTACCAACGATCATTAGCTCGATTCAAATTTAAAAGTTTTGGTGATAGTACCTTAAAGTTAAGCATGGCAGAAGTTGAAGAAATTTTAGCTCCATTTAGAGCTGAAGTTAACAAACAGGTATGAAAGAATGCATGTAACTATAGTTTATTTTGTTCTGTAGTATGCCTGAAGCCAAAGCCTGAAAAGCCTTGACATGTCCAGGATTCTTATTTTTGTACAAATTTCAAAGATGCAATATCAATGATTCTTTTAGTTTTGTCCATTTTACTTTTAGCATTAAAAATTCCATTACAAAATGTTTGCACTCGTTATTTTTAATCAGGGTTGTAGGAGATTGGGGGCCTGGGCACCCCCACTTTTGCTGGTGGGGTGGCCCAAGAATCTTTGGGCCCCTCCACTTTTAGGCACATAAAATTTAAACTTAGGTTATTAAAAATTGTATTAAATTTTACTACTTCAACTTATAGCAATATATCTAAAATATTCTATCTGCAATATGTAATGCTCCTATTAATATTTCCTAAAATGCCAAAAAAGTTAGCTGAATCCAAAAATGAACTGAAATATAATTGATACATGTCACAGAGTTAAGTTATACTTAAATATCAATATTTAATAATATAATGTAATCTAAATATATCTGCTATAGTGGCACTACTAAGAATATTGCTCACCCTATTTTCTTAAGTTTACAATAAGAATGCTATATGATATAAATTAATTTTGTTCTCTCCAATATTGTTCAAGAATGATAAAATAAATGCAGCTCCAGAAACTTCATTTCCAAACCTGGCACCACTTTGTCCCACTTGTTAGACAACATGCACAACCTCCTTCCAGTCTTTAATAGACAACTACTCTGTCTTTATAGAAACTCTAGAGGAGGTAAATACAACTGGCTATGATGATTATACCTGTTGTGGTAGTGGTCAGGTGGCATTAATATAAAAAAGTTCAATACCTATTTTGGGATGCAGCTCTCTATTCTCTTATTCAGACCACCTGAGGACTTTTCATGCTTGTTGCAAAGCAAAAATGCCAATTGCCAAGAAGCCTTTGATTCTGCAGAACTACTGAAAAGTCATTATCAAGAATTACATACAGATGCCAAATTCAATGAATTTTATCATAGTTGTATAGGAAGCCAAAATGCAAGATTTAGAGCAGCCAACAATACTGCAAAAGAAAAAATTCCATTTGGTTTGATGATGGGTCACCTGGCCATAGTTTTACATCTACAAAAGAGTTTTATAGAAAATGTTACTTTGAGGCTATTGACATCATATTATGCAGGCGACATTGACTTTATACAGTTTTGTTGAAATTGAAACTTTTGTCACATGTTTGTGAGGATCAAAAAGTCAGCACAATTTTTGAACTTCTACATTTATTCAGAAAAGCTTTTCAATCAATGCTTTCAGAAGTAAACAAGTTGATTCAAATTTACCTGACTGTTCCAGTGACCACTAATACTTCTGAAAGAAGTTTTTCAGCAATGCAGCATCTCAAAACTTACTTGAGAAACACAATGACACAGAAATGGCTAAACAACATCCTTATCTGTCATATTCATCAAGAAAGGCTCAATGAAATCAGTCCTCTTGAGATCACCAAAGAATTTATAAATAAGAATGATATCAGAATGAGATATTTTGGTAATTGTTAGTTCAAATCTTAATTTTAAATTGCAATTAAATCTTAGCACCGTGCATGTCCTATTGTAACCTATTCTCCATGTATGATATACGGTACACCTATACCTATAAATTCTTTGCACACAACATAACATGATGACTTTATCTTTATTCTAATACATCAATTTTGCTAGGTTATGTATCACAAACTTTGTAACAAATTGTGAACTTTTACAAAGCTATTAACACATTAAATAATGTTTTGTATAAATAATAATATTATATTTTGATTTATCATAATAAAATGTGTATATTTAATTCAATAACATATTGTTTTAAATAGGGGAATCAGAAAAATTGTGTAAAAGAATATTTTCAAAATGTACAGAAATAGAGGCCTAAATGTATAATTTACTATTCCTAATGCTATTGAAACAGATCTAGACCAAAGTCAGCTGCTCCATATTATAATTATGAAAATTAAAACTATAATGAGAACTTTCTGCTACTGGCAGCACTGTATTCATCAATAATTTGGTCTATGTATGTACCTAAAGGTCTGCTCTGCAAAATAGTTCATTTCAGAGGTCATATATTTTCTGACTTCAATTTTTTAATTTCAAATTTATGGGCCCTCCCACTTTTCCAAAGCTTTCTACACACCTGTTAATGTAATCTTTATTATTGTCATTGGCAGTTTTGAAGGTTTAGTTAAAGTTGTTAAAGTTGTTTTTTCATAAAAAATACTTTCAGAATGTAGTAGATGTTTTCTATTTCCTCTAGCAACATAGTTAGAATTATTTGATTAATTGGTATAAACAGCATAATACATAGACCAATAATAATGTATTAATAAAGTAAGTGTTATTGAAATATGGTTTTTGTTGCTTAAATATCTTGTTGGACTTTCACCTTAATTCAGAGTTAGTCCCTAAGGATCAAGATTAAGGATAGGAAAATTGCATTGAAAATGATTCTAGCTTTTTCAAACAAGTTAGTTAGGTATAATTAGTCTTGGTACCTGAGCCTTAATACTTTTCAAATTAGGTCAAAATAGTAAGGTTAGTCAGGTGTTAATACTTGACTAGTCTAATCTTTTGGACTAGTTTTGGATTAATCTACAACTTTGACCTCATCCATTGAAATGAGATGAGAAACAACCTTATTATGAAAATGACTAAAAACAAAGACCAAATAGATAACTAATTAAACTAGTCATTAGGGAATATTGAGATAGGAATATATATAGAAGAAATTATCTCAAATAGGCAATGCTAAAAGTATTAAATTAATAGATAACAAAATATCTGTATTGGTTAACAATAGTAAAATAATAAACCCAATAATAAAGCAATACAATATATGTAAATATACCACACATTCTGCATAATGACTGCCTTTATTGCCAGTATTGGTGGTATAGTAAGACATGCAAATCAAAATTACCCTTTTTAAATAACCTTTCTCTATCTATTCCTACCTCTATATTAAGGAACTAGAGACAAGCAAGAGCATAGAACCCTTATATTGGGTTCTAAGGTGAGAGGCAGAGAGAGAATAGAACATCAATATGTTATGATAACAAATTATTTGTAACTTTTGATATAAATTTAATACTAGATAGTCAATTAAAAACAAAAATAATTCAACTTATTTCATTTATAATTATTTTGCTATAAACATGGTGAAAGTGTGTGTTGCATTTGATTGTAAAATGAACAATACAACCTATGATTGCTACAGGAAAAAATTAGCATGCTCTGATATGTCAATAAAAGGGGTATAACTTATTTTTGTATAAAGGCATAAGGTATTTAGGTGTGGGCATGCACAACCAGCGTACCTACTTACTATGGCCCTGAGATAAAATAATATAGTCATAGACAGTAAAAACTAAAATACGATCTAAAAAGATCTAGGATTTTTAATGAGGGGTCATCCAGCTAGTAAGTAATTAAAATAAAAACTGGTCTCTCAAGAGAATATATTATATAACAAAATGTTTACATTATAATGCAAGACATTTAGAACTGTTGATATTTTGTACAGTACTAAAACATATGATTGACTGTCAATACATTTTTCAAAAAACCTAGAATGAAACTAATAATATTTTCATAAATATTCTTATTCTATGGTAGATAGGAGAGACTATTCACTTCAGTCATTAAGGGGATTTAACATTGCCATCCTTGCTTGTATATTTTGTGACATTTTCATCCAAGTCAATCTCAATGTCTGTGTGAACATACAGAGACAGAAAAGCATCATTCGGTCATTTGGTCATCGGAATTATGTTTATTGAATAATTAATTAAATATTTATTCATTAATATTTTTTTGTTTATAACACTCTAGTCACCAAGTCATTTCAGTGTACTAAAACAATATAATATTTAGTATATTGAATTCTTGTTATCATGTATATTGTAAAACCTTTAAACCATTGTAGGAAGCAAACAGTTGAGTTCTGGCTTTTTATTATTTATGTGGATACATTAATATATATGCATTATTATATAAAGCAGTAGGTTATGCAATATGACAGGCTAACAACAAGGATTCACATACTATGATAAATAATATTTTGTTTTTAAAGTAGGCATTTTTCGTTTACACTCATAAGCATTATAGAATGTTGAACTCATTATGAGTGACAAATTATACTTATTGAAAAATTATTACCACATAGATTTTATTGACTCACTCGCTCATCTAGAGTAAAAATCTGATCATTGCCTGTGTGTTAAGCTGGTTTTACTGAACTGATGAGTCATACTCTTTACTGCATGGCAAGATATGGGTGTTGTATATCTAATAGAGTAACAAAAATTTGTTTTCAAGTATTTTGAAGTATAGCTTAAATAATAATTTAAAAATTTCGATATCAACATTACCTATTTTTACCTAGTGGCATAATCATACAATTAATTTACTTTTTTTATTTATTTCCACACATTTTTTGCAAAGCATTATTTACAACAGTTATTCACCAGTTTTTCAGTATAGGAGCAAAGGGAGTCAATTAAATATCTATGGTTATTACTATGTAGCATACACATTGGTCATGTGTTGTATTTATCTATACCAAAATATTAATATATTTAGATTATTTACTTGTCCCAATCTTAAAATTACACTACTAATTAGTTTTATTAATGTTTCCTTGACGTTTATTTCATGCCCATAATAAATCAAAAGTGATTAACCTAATTAAACATTTATAGTTTATCAGATGTTTTATTTTAGTTTGATTTTGATAACTTTTGATACATTTTCTATATATGTATAATATTTAAATAAAGGTCCATCTAATTTTACAGTATAAATATAAATATTATTTTAACTACATTTAATTAAAAAATCTGGACAATTACTTGCAGTAAATTATAATATAATATAGGTATATATATTATGTATTTTTTAAAACCTGCTTTACCAATAACTTATTTTATAATGTGTCATACTTTAAGGTTTATAAATCATATAATTTGTGTTAAGGTTAGGTCTAATATGTTTTATTTATTTTATTAATATTTTCAGGGTGATATTGTTAGACAATTAAAGACTGATGGAGCTTCTGACTTAGATATTAAACGAGCTGTTACAGAGTTAAAGGCAAAGAAGAAATTACTTGAAGATAAGGTATTACATTAACTATATTTTGATATTATTATTATTATTATTATTATTATAATAAGCAATTATATTTGTTATTTATATTGTTTGTAATGTTAATAGTTTGTTTCATTGTAGGAACTTGCATTATCCCCAAAAGATGCAAAGTTTGACCGTAATAAGCTTGAAGATCTACTGCGCCAAAGATTCTTTTATGATCAATCATTTGCAATTTATGGGGGTAATCTTTAAACATTATTCTAGAAACTGTCTAAATTATTTTTAAAATGGTATATTCTTTAAATCTCTGCATTTTGTGTGAATAGGTGTCCAGGGCCTGTATGACTTTGGACCAATGGGCTGTGCTATGAAGTCAAACCTGATAACGGAGTGGCGGAACTTCTTTGCTCTGGAAGAACAGATGTTGGAGGTAGACTGCTCCATGCTCACTCCTGAGCCTGTCCTTAAGGCTTCAGGTCACGTCGAGAGATTCACCGATTTCATGGTCAAAGACCTGAAGACTGGCGAGTGCTTCAGAGCGGACCATCTCGTTGAAGCTGGTCTTGAAGCTATTGTTGCCAATAAGAAGACTGATCCTGAAGTCAAACAAGAAATCGACAGGACCTTAGCTCAAGTCAGTTACTTGTGACGTTATTTTACAAATAATACAATTAATGTTAACTTTCTCTAAGTTAGATTGTTTAATCATGTTGCTGGTTTTCATGACACTGATAATATCACAGATAAATTTACATTAAAAAATGATGATGCCTTTTAGGATTAAAAAACAATTGAGATACAATAAATATTAAGGTAATGCGTTGCATTGTTATGTTTTTGCAATTTTATAAATAAGTAAAAATAAAAATTGATATGATTATAAGTGAACAAATGATCTAAATAAGTCCTTAAAAAACCCACATATTCTTAAAGTAGGCGTGAACCAATTACTGTTTGAAATAAAAATAAATGACAACTGAAATTAATCATAGTTTAGTTAATTCCAAAAATGCTGTTCAAAATGCTATTCCATAATGCTGTATTTAGATATTTAGTGAGAAATTGTTTATACCTATTTATGCATAGGCATGTATACAGGATTATATTCGTCAATTCTTATCACAAATGTAGGCTAAATGTAATACTGTGATTAGAATTGACAAAATTGTATGACATTTCTGAGTTTTTCATTCTTTTTTAAAAGTTTTCAAAATATATATATACAATATTTAGATTGTTTTTAGCTTCAAAATTGCGATAATCAGTTATGCCCATGTGTACAAATTATTTTATGAATACTATATTTCATTTTCTAACAATAGTTCTTAAATTTGTTGTAGCCATCCTCACATGGTGCACTTTTTTGTAACTTGTATACATATAACACGTTCTGGTAACCTCTAGAATTGTATAATCTGGATAATAAAGAAATTACAAATTTCATACACGTCTTAATATCCCATTTACTTTAAAATATATATTTCGATTTCTAATTAGAATTAGAAATGAATTTCTTAACCATTTTAGAAAAATACAATTCTTGGTATTTTGCTAATTCATAATTTTTAGTGTGTTCTATGCCATGTGACGTATTTCTTTTCAAAATTAGAAAAATTGAATAATATTTATTCGGTTCTATGTGCATTTTTGGCTTCATTAGATCGACAACTTTGGTGGCTGTGAATTAGACGAGCAAATCAAAAAGTACAAACTAAAATCTCCTCTTACTGGTAATGATCTCTCAGAGGCCCAACAGTTCAATCTCATGTTTACGACCAGTATTGGTCCTGCGGGTCATATCAAGGGGTAAGTCAGGGTCATATACTGTCTTTGTTATTTTTGGGCATTTCTTAACTCTTCGATTATGTTCTGTAATATAATACATTTAAGATTTTTCATGTGATAAATTCGTACATAGAATTCGTTGTATTTATCTTATATCAATATATTAAGGTATTCAAATTATATTCTTATCCTATTTTAAAATTCCACTACTAGTTAGTTTTATTGAAGTTTAATTTACATAATAAATCATAAGTGATAAACATAATAAAACGTTTATAGTTAATATGTTATTTTAATTTGATTTTTATAAATTTTGTTTCAACTTAGGACATAGGTAACTTTTATGACATAGGTAAGGTCAATGGGTTGTCATCAATCTTCTCCAAAATACACGATTTTCGCCACCTCAGTCTACTTTTCTATACCTCTTGTGTCCTTCACACAGTCTCTACATCGTAGTTTCTTCTACAGGAAGGCTTTTTCTTATCCTCTGGGCGATATCCGATCCATCCAATTCTATTTGAGAATGTTTCTCATCGACAATATATAATGCTCGACCCTACTTGTCAAGGGTCAAAGCAGATTTCCTTGTGGGTGAAAATGTCACTAATCAAACAGCCTCCTTACTCTCCAGACACAAACTATTGCTGCTCTTTCGTTTTTCTGAAGTTGGAGGCTCTGAGAGACGAGTTTGGCTTTGTTCATCAAAATGTTGTATTGATTATTGTTATGTCATCATGTATATTGAGACATCTCTCAAGGATGATTTATCTTCTTCATTGGTTCGATGGTGCGAGAGACTTTGAAAAAACGAGGACCGACCTCCAAGCAATTAGTAGTCAATATTATATTATGTAAAACCATTGTCCAATAATTCTTATAGTGTTTTGTATTAATCTTTTTATAAATGTTACTGAGTCAACACTTTTCCAATAAAAACATGTTTTTTACGATAAACCCTGTATTAAGGTTAGCTCTGCTAGCAGTGAAGCTTTAATTTGCATCACAAGAATATCTACTTCATTAATTAATAATTTAATAAATTAAACATCTATTTTAACATTGAAATGTTGCGCTACCAGTACAAAATTCTTCGGTATTGCGTCAATTCTAAGGTACGAAAATTCTGTGCAACCAGCCTAAGCCACAAAGTGAGTCTTTTCCTATCCTGAATAACTGCTCTAAAGACATTTTCCTCTTTTGAGATGCAAAATATAGTTTCTTCTACTAATTGCCACTTTATTGGAATCTTATCGCGGTTGAGACTATATGTTTTGTTAATATTTAATCACCTCTGTAAATAATTAGAACAGTCATTGAACCAGATCTTTATATTATATTATATGTGTATGTATATACTCGTATATCAACAACATTATGTTTTTGAATGTGCTAAAGTAGTGCTGGAAAAAAATCGGCGGATTTTTAAAATATGTTTCAAATCCTGGTCTACAGTTTATTGTTAGATTTAATTTGTGTAATCTATACATATTAAACAGTATTGTTATTTTACAGAATAAAAAAGATTTTATTTTTTGGATATTTTTTTATGTTTACAATAACAATTCTAACTTTCTAAAATATACAAATATTTGAATTGTTTGCTACTGAATTTTTGATAAAAGATTATTAATTTTGTCAAGATCTTATTTTCTTATGGTGAATAACTACGAAATGACTTTCAATATGACTTCAGGTTCCTTCGTCCAGAGACCGCCCAAGGCATCTTCGTCAACTTCCAGCGTCTCCTTCAGTTCAACCAGGGGCGACTTCCTTTTGCTGCGGCGCAAATTGGCAAGGCCTTCCGAAACGAAATTTCCCCACGCTCTGGTCTCATTCGGGTCCGTGAGTTCACAATGGCTGAGATCGAGCACTTCCTTGATCCCAAGGACAAGTCGCATCCCAAGTTCGCCCGAATTGCAGATCTTAAGCTGCGTCTTTGGTCTGCTTGTGATCAAATGGGTGGCAAGGCGGTCAAGGAGGTGCCCCTGGGACAGGCGGTCAAAGATGTGAGTTCATTTTTATGTAAAGTAAACGAATAAAAAGTTGTTGATGTGAATATATTATTTGGAAAGCATTTTAATACGATTTTTAAATGTTTACATTCTTCGCTTACAATAAAATTCTCAGATAAAATTTGAAGAGCGCGTTAATTCTTAGTAATAATATACAATAATGTGAATATAATTAAAAAGTAAGAGATTTTAAGTTACATTTTTAAGATGAGAAAATCATATAGACTTCAAATATTTTTTAAGTGTCTATCGTCATTTTAGTTTGTAAGAAAATTGATTATTCTTTTTTATTAATAACAAATGGATCTAGATATTATATTATGGTTGCTATGTAATTATCATCGAAGTGTAAAATCAGCTAAAATGATGGTTTAAAATCACATATAATGCTTTTTTTTAAGTGGACAGTACAATAATGAACTTTGAATTAAGACTAAAAGGTATATTCCATTATTAGTAGACAATATTTAGTGTACAAATGGTTTACAGGTTTAAACTATTCATGGATTAACACTGATTATAGTTATGTTAATCAATAAAAAAGGATCAGATCGGATTAGATTCAATGATGGAATTAATTAAAAGTCTGTAAAACGGATTAGATCATTATGAAGTAAAATTAGGTTACAGACAACTTACTTATAGCAGTGAATAATTAGATGGGTATTGTATTGGAGCCAGTTGTACTTTTTAGGAGTAATCGTTTACATTCTTTGTATTGAAAATCCACTGTTAAAATTGGATATATCTAAAATATGTGTATAGATACCGTTATTCAAGAGTACTAGAATACTAATTTCAATCCTTAATTCCACCCAACCATGGAACCATTCTTCAGGGCCTGATCGCTAATGAGACTCTGGGCTACTTTATGGGCCGCATCTACCTCTTCCTTATGCAAGTGGGCATAAAACCGGACCGGTTCCGTTTCCGACAGCACATGTCCAACGAGATGGCCCACTATGCCTGCGACTGTTGGGACGCCGAGTGTCAGACAAGCTACGGCTGGATTGAGTGTGTTGGCTGTGCTGACAGGAGTTGCTATGATCTTACCCAACACGCTATCGCTACTGGGACCAAGCTTTCTGCTGAGAAGCAACTTGCTGAGCCGGTGAGTCTTTTCTTTCGCTAATAACGCATTATATTACCCACCAGTTTTCTAATAATGTACTCTCCAAATTAATAGCAGTTGAGCTTTATTCATTTATTTATCTTTTAAATTGATGATGAATACCAGTTTTAACAATTATATATTATATGGAGAGTTGTAGCCAAGGGGATGGACTCCTGCTTTCAAACTTGAAGGTAGTAAGTTTAAACCCCAAAACATACTCTTGCATTACCAAACTTATTTGCACTGGCAGCATTGAGATAATTATCGATTGATTAGTCTAATGTAAGATTTTGGCAGTACACTTTATGACAAAAAGAAAAAATGTCACGGATATTGCATATTTCTGCATATATTTCGCCTCTTCTTTTCAAACAAATAGGACAAAAAAAATTCAATAGATAAGAAGAAAGATACAAAATTACACTACGATACACAGGCACCAAGGTCGAGACATTATTAGCCAATCAGAAGAAAGAACTTCATTATAAGGAGAGGCCGCAAAGAGAATATTCAAAATAGCATTGCATGCACCGGCTTGGTTGCATGGAGTCAATGGTTACGACTTTTAAAATGGATAAGTTTAGAAGAGTATGCTAAAACACTAAAATTAGAATGACTCTTAAAAATGATTGATCGATAGCCTGACAAGTTGAATTAATGTGCTTGGCTATAGAATTCGAAACAGATTTATGAAACGGAGAGAAGTTGAACCAATAACCAATTCAGAGTAATTTGTTCTTTTATTCGAACAGGTAACTATCTAACTGTTTTCTCGATTACATTTTAAATTATAGACCTTCGCGATATGTCAGCAATACACAATTTATTGTTGAGTGAAGGTCTTACAAATGTGTTTTCGATTGATAAGAAGGGGCGAAATACGTGCATGCAGAAAATATCCTGTGTTTTTGATTAGTTTAGATGTATAGCGACTAATTAATTAAGATATATATAATCCTAAGCGTGTTACTCTGTATTATAATGATAAATACCTCAAATAATAAGCTGATATTAGAAAACCCGTGAATTTTATTGTAACATATTGTTGTCTATATAATATATATATGTAGGGTCTGACAAAAAGTTCGTTTTTTTTGTATTAGACATCAAAATATGCATCGTCGGATTTTAATATATATCTAAATCAATAAGTTTACTAAATATTTAATTAATGCATTTATATAATGTATTATGCAGGCTAAATACCTACGCTTATATATATAAAATTCAGAAATATGATTGGCTGCGATTTCGAGAGTAATTCAATAAAAGACAAAAGCATAAATGTTATATTCACTTATTAGAGTAATATTATCCCTAATTTCACGTCCTCCATCATTGAAATATAGATTTTAAGAAATGCATTTTGAACATTTTTGTTTTAACATCATGGCACGCTACTACTTCAAATCAACTGCTATTCATGAAGTGGAGTGTTGAGATGAAGAGATTATTATTAGTGTTCCAAGAATTCAAGCCTTATGGCTTGTTGTACAGAATTTACGGAAGAACGCGACTGTTTAAAAAAGCTGAAGCATCTTGTCGACAACATACTTGCACGTGTCCTGAATATGTGGATCGTGTCAGGTAGTTAATCGAAGAAAATAATCCCTTGTCTTGTCCAGAAATTGAAGCCGTCACGGGTATTGAAAAGCGATCAGTGCACAGAATCTTAAAATCAGTTTTTGAGAGTTCTTACAGAACTCTCCTTTTATGTGATATATAACACAATGTATATTTATATTACACTAATTTATTTGATATACATATAACACTATATTTATCTTATTTTATTTACAATAATATACATATTGGATAAAAATGAACTTGTTTTGTCGGACCCTATATTACAAATACCTTTATATATCATGTTTTGCCATATTTTTGTCATCTAGAAAAAATATTTTTCATAGAAGGATTATCTAAATATGTAATTATTTATAATGATTGTATTTTAATTTATATAGTATTTTCAATTAATGTGTTCTCACTATTACCCCGATACACTACCCAAGATAATAGTTTTAAAGATTTTATATACCTAATATTGTATAGTAAGATTGCGCTTAACTGATTGAATATTATGCTTCGTTTAATTAATGACAAAATCTGCTGACAAAGCTAAAGAAATTTGTTCATGGTGTGTACAAGTGATGGAATCAAAGAACGGTTTCTCAATAATTAATGGTCAATCAGACACATTCAATTAATAAATAACTGGTCGCTATGTATTATTATTGAAAAAAGTATTGATATTATCCTGCAGCAAGGATATTGTGGAGAGATTTTTATGTCATTCTTGTGGAAAATCTCACAGATTTCTTTCGTGTCCGATTTACTCTTGTTTTGATGCAGTATTGTATGAAATATCGAAATATTAAAACTATATGGGTATATTATACAGTTTCATATTATTTAGTTTCCTTTTGAGTTAAACTTATAATTGCTACTATTGCTAAATATTTGTTCATTAATTTTACCATAACGATCGTATAATAACAATAATTTGACATACTCCTGATAAAGTAAGTATTCCCCATAGACTTCTTAGTTCAAGTGAAATTTTTGTTACGTAATTGTATATATACTTTAACACTCCAGCATTGTTAGCCACATACATACATTTGTATACTGGAATATTCCTTACTTCACTCGTTATTTATTCATGGCTATTTTTTATAAATGTAGCTTTTCGAAAGAGGATATTAATGACAGTACACTGTAAATTAATCATTTTGTTTTCCTTTTTTAAATATTAGAATTATGTAGCTGTCCAATTGAGAAGATACGTATATTTTTAATGAATTTATAAGTTGTTTATTTGTTTGTGTATTAATGAATAATTTTCTGTGATTTTGTTTTACATAAATAGCTTATAAAGCCTATCATATTCATTGATACAAGTATCATTTATTTAGCTGAATTCATTTCATCTTGGCCACTAATAATATTGCTCGTAATTGTTAATAGTCGTGGCACTACTGTTCCCTCCCTTGTAGCGCATTGAACACATTGTCGAGTGTGCGCCTTTGAAATCACACATGGGGAAAGTATTCAAAAAAGACACAGCACCTTTAATGGAGCACCTTTCTTCCCTCAGTGAGGTGCAAGTCAAAGAATTTGATGCAACCATGAAATCCGATGGGTTAGACATTCTTCATTTCAATTTCATATTATTTATTTAGCTTTACTTACTATTTATTAACTTTGTTGATGTTTTAAACACTTTCAGCAAAGTAGTCGTTGAACTTGGCAACAATAAATTTGAAATTCTTCCTAACATGGTTGAAATTAAGGAATACGATAAAAAAGTTCACGGTATGTATCCACAATAACCTTAATTCTTTTTTATATATATGTGTTTTATTAATATGTGCCATATCTCTACTTCAGTTGAAGAAATCGTACCCAGTGTCATTGAACCCTCATTTGGTATCGGACGTATTATGTATTGTATATTTGAACAAAATTTCAGTGTTCGCGACGGTGATGAAGCCAGAACGGTAAAATTTTAACTATTTATTTATAAAAGTTAATATATGAAGAGCGATATCATAAGTGCACAGAATTTTAACGAAGTCGTTGACTAAAAAACCATTGTGCTGTCGTTGGGTAGGTACCACTTACTCTTACAGAACTCAAAGACAATCGTATTGAATATGCTAGAGATATGCTATTTAGAACACTTGATCGCTAACACTAAATATATATATCTGGTTAAACAATGGTTTTCTATTATACCGCTTCTTACGTAAGACGCGGAATAAGTTTGCTTATAATTCATTGTCAAAGTTGATTATAGCTCAGCATTCGGAAATCATATTGATTCTTTCAAGAGATTAGTATTTATTATAATTTCACTTTCTATATAATTATGATGGGTTATGCATTGAAGTAAAATATTAAAGATTTTGTATATTTCATTTAGCAATTCTGAAACAAAAAATGTTATGTCGAAACATGACTGAAAACTTCTTTTGGAAATAATTTTTATGCTATACATGCTGTATTCCAAAACGCAGAAATCATTTCTAAGCAATATTTATCCCATTTAAATGAAATGGTGGGTCCCCAACATAGACTTTCCTTGGATTGGCCCATATGTATATTTAAGCTTTAATATTTTAAAATCCTGTTTCTATTTTTGTTCCAATATTTCAAACTATGTTTTTAAATTTCAGTTCTTGTCGCTGCCTCCTATTATCGCACCATACAAGTGTTCAGTTCTGCCGCTTTCTGTTAACCCTGACTTCACACCATTTGTTTCTCAAATTTGTAAGTTTCATTTCTATTATATTTATAGGTATACATATAATGCGTGTGTACAAACAAAAAAATACGCATTTCAGTCTTATTATATGTTTTTATGTGTGTCTTGACCACATGTCTTAAAATAATTTTACGTTTTATCTTTGAGCTCGTTTTTTTAATTTTCATTTCGCTGTTTTTTTATACTTTCATTTCCGCAAAAACGTAAACTATATTTTAATCTAGTCTATATAAACCATTAAGTAAGCAACATTTATATTTGTATTGTGAAACTTAATTTAAGGCATCGTTAAAGTTCTAAAATGTTATGAATTAGAATTAGTTATTTCCTTAATCGTATGAGTTGTATCAGATTTTGTGAAGTTTTGGTGTAACAGCTTGATTGGGGAAATTCAAACTATTTCTCAAAGCAGAATCTCAAAATATTTCCCATATCAACATTTTCCACTTGTAGTTGGTATAATTCAAAGAGTTTAGATAAAACAACTAGAGTAGACACGCATAAATACGTTGTATAGCAAAAAGTTGTAATTAGGGTGTGTCTCATTTCGCCTGTTTTGATTGGTCAGGTAATAGCCAATAGAAAATTGGTAGCCAAAAAAAATATTATATAGATTTAATAGTAGTTTTGCATTTATTTGTTATTATTTTAAAATGGAATAAAGTCATAAGTTATACTCCTATAAATTATATATGTTATAGCTGACATTCTGACGCATATGTCTATAATTTTACTTTTCATATTAGCATTTTATATCAGGTACATTTTCCCGTTTGAAAATCGACCGTTTATGCTATAAAAGATAGTAAATTTATGTCTTTTGCCTACCAAACAAAAATCGATTCGAAACGAAATTACAGATATTTCGGCGCGTGTCTAGTCTAGGTATATTTAAACGTCTTTGTGTTGGTGTCATTATTTTCAAATTATTATATATCTAATAATGATAACAAATAATAACAAATGGCCAAAACTTCAAAAATATATTGAAACTTTTAAAATTAAAGTGTTGTTGTTCATCCACAATTAATAAATTAATATTTACACCATTTTATACCTGAGTGTTCATTGCTGTGTTAATTTCATCCCTTTTGTCTAATAATTGCTTTAATTTGTTCATATTTATACTAACTGGCTTTGAAAAGGTGTGCTTTTACTTTTTTTTACGACAATCAGGGCTATTTGACGATAAATTAGGATCTAGATTACGATTTTCAATCTTTTTGGGTAAACAGCTCTGGTATTCGATGTCAACAATACGCAGGTAGGTAGATTCAGGAACTACAGATAGAGCAGGGTTTCCACAAGCCTTAAAAACCGGGAAAAAATCATGGAAAATTGAGTAGTGAATTCCAGACTGGGAATTTGACTTAGTACTGTATTATTTACTGCCACCCCCTTTTTCGCTTGTAATACAAATTTATACAGATAATCTTTTAATTAAGCTATTAATTATTTTGGACATATTTATAGTATATATAAAATAAAATAACAGATAAAACACAAGCTGCTGTGAAATAAGTATATTTTTAGACATATTTTCGGAAGAGAAACTTCCCTTATCGAGGGTGATAAAATATGACATGGTGACGTAATAGGATTAAATGATGGAATGTATACAACATGTTAAAAGGAGGAAGCGTATAATTATAGGTGTATGAATTAAACAGAATGTATACAGAGAAGAAGGCTATTTA
>JAYRBW010117423.1:0-17419 GCA_036023295.1 Invenusta paracnida
TATAAATTTAAATTTCTATTAGAATATATATGACATAAGATTTTAGAATAATTTGCTATTTTTATTTCAATGATTTTGACTCAAAACATTCATCTCTATTTCTCGATTTATATATAATACATATATATATATGAAAATATATACGAAGCAGAGACCGATCCAGGAATTTAATGTAAGGGGGGCACAACACCTGTGGGGCGAAAATCATATGGTTAGCTGGCCATGGCGGGGGAGGGTTGGGGAGGGGAGAGTGGAGTTTGGAGGATGTACATGAAGGCCACCCCAAAGTTGTGGCCCCCCAAGCGCCGTGCCTGTACTATAGATATTTCCACAAACAGCGCAATATCACCTTATAGGGGCGCTAGTGACCTGTAGGGGGGACACTTGCCCCCCTTAGGCCACCCCCTGGATTGGTCCCTTCGAAGAAAGCACATATATATATAAAACAGTGTAAAATTATGTGTAAAATTACACCATTATCAAATGATAAGTTGATAATCACACTGGTTTAAAAAAAATGTAATATAGTGTAAAATTACACTATTATAAAATCTCTGTGGTTAAAATTACACTATTATAAAATCTCTCTGGTTAACAGAATGGATTACATTTACACTGTTTTGGTGGAAAACATATTAATAGTAGGCTTCAACCTAAATTTCGTTGAAAATCACACTATATCAGTGCTATTTTAAACCTTTTTTTGCAGTGTAAACTATGATTTTCGAGCAGTCACATTTTATCATATGGTATAGGTACACATTGAAGTATTGCTTTTATTGCGTTTGTATAATTGTTTGTATTTATTTATATTTGTCTATTCGAATATATGTGAATATTTTGTTACAATGTAACATACTATAAAAAATATTGTTTTTATATGAGTCATGCAATGATATCCATTTATTATAAAGTTGTTACAAAATCAGAAAGGTTTGCTTTTGTATTTGAGTTTAAATATCTCCACATAAACAAACCCGTTTTTCAATATACCAAAGATTCGTACGCTTGAAACAATAAACATGTAGAATTATACCATATTAATATTAAATAATCTATATAAGTATGTATACAAATCTGTCTAATCTAAATTAAGTAATAAAAGTGTCAATTTTAGTTCATAATTCAGGTGCAAAGTAAAAATAATATGCAATAACCTTTAGAATAAGAAAAGAAAAAGAAAAATTTGATATTACTATTTCGACGCGAGAAGAGTTCTGTGTAATTTCGCATGTCTAATACAATTTTACATGCACTGTTGATATACATACGTATATAAACATAAATTGATTTCTTCAAGTGTGCGTGTTAAGGTTTCAACTTGGGTAAAATATTATAAGATATTTCTATGTAGTTTTAAGATGATCCATTATGAATAATAGAGTAGATATTGCATTTGATCAAGCTATCTCTTAAGTAACTTATACATAAACTACAACTGAGCATTGATGTAAAAGTGCGCGGTTTTAAGTGGAAGGAAGCGTTATAAGTTATGTTTTAGTTATACATATATAAACACATGTCAACTTAATTAGAGTACGTTGTATGTATTCATCATGAATATCAGTAAACAATTTAAATAGTTTGCTTCATGTTGAAATCAGCTTTCTCAGTGTGCATATTAGTTTCATATAAGAGTGTTCTTAGAATATTTATAATATCTGTCGTTTGTGAAACAGAATTCATAGTTTTAAAAACAAAAATGACCAGTTTTACTTTCTTTTTTTCTTTACTTTTTAAAAGTAATAAAATATATGTACAAATACAAAAAATCATAATTATTAATAGTTTCAAAAATATATACTTCACTTTTTCTTTTTAATGTGGTTATACTAAAGTAGTATAACATGACAATGTGTAATCTCACTGCAGACAATTAAGATAATTATTATTATATTTTGAATATAATGCTTTTAACATAACATATAATGTTACATTAAGATGTTATCTTGAAAAGATATTCTGATGAATGGCTGATAATATCTGATTTATTATACTATGCTTATACATTTTAGAATTGTGCCATTTTATCCACATAATATAATTCATAATAATAATATTTATAAAACAAAATTATAATACATTTATAGTCGATATATTTATTCAAAAGGTTGCTCAGCATAATTTGATATTTTACGCAATATACTGCTTAAGGAAATCAACTGAACTAAGTACATAAATTAAAGCAATAATTGAAAGATAATTTCCTTTTGAAATATAAAAAGCAGGAGGGCATATTTTCACATAGATTAGATGCGGTTTAAATGTCAAATGGTTCTAAAAATAGATTTAAAATAATTACAAAACACGATCCATTAATATCTAAATGAAAATTTAAAATGGAACATTATTCTTTCATATGCTGAGAGCTACCCTAATCCAAAAAACAAAAACATTTTTTTCAACCTTATACAATCGATATTATAAGTATAATTACAGATCTTACAAAATTAAATATGCTTGAATATTTGAGAATATAATGCGTTTCTTATAATCCTTGTTGAAAAATGTCATTTTGTTTTATAAATTAAAATTTAGAATATAAGTATATTATACAGTATAAATTATAATTTAAGATATCTAATTACAATGTTTAACTGTACCATAAGCGAATATGCATCAATCATAGAAAACTTATAACTTATATTTAATCTACAAAAATTGCATATTAGAAAAGTTAACATTTCAGCTTCATTTCAAACATTTCAGTTTATAGTTTAACCTTAAAACTCAAATTAATGATATTTAAAAAGATTAAATGCAAATATATAAATATAAATTTGTTTATAAAAAGTTATATATTTTTAAAATCATGTTAATTCTATTCCGCTGTGGTTAATACTTATAAAAAGAAAAATTAAATAAAATTGGTTGAAAAAAGTAAATATTTAATCAATAAATATATCTCTGATGAATTAATTACTATTTGAAAAATGTTTTATTAAAGAATTTTGTTTTGAACAATTTTTTGAATGAATTTTTGTTTTTTAAATACAGATAAAATATTTTTTATCTATAAGAAGTTAACTATCGAAATGTTAGATAATTTTTAAAAATAAACTGGACAAAAAATATTTAGTCATATTGAGGAGAATATGAGTAATAATAATAATTACAATTATAATATTGATGAAAATAAATAATAATTCAAAGTTGAATTATTAATTTAAAATAAATATATTTTGCTGTATTTTCAGCTAGAAAAACAGGCCAATTAATCTAGTATCTAAGTTTATTCGAAGTAACAAAAATACAACAGAATATGGCTTGATTAATTATCTGAACTGTCAGACTGTATATTTTGGAATATAATTTAAAAAAAGAGATATGCTATAATTATATGCAAAGCTCCAAAAAATTAATATTAATTTACATAGCTAATTGAGATATGGGCTACATAGCCACACAGAAGATAATATTTACGGGAAACGTTTTTCGTGTTCTTTCGTGAGCATTACGTTAGAATGACATAATTGAAAGAACATATTTGTCGCCTTTTTAAAAATTTGGAGAAAACGTGATATAAAGAAATTTTTATAAAATTAAGATGAAAAAAGTTGTTTGACTTCTGAGAACCCAAGATGAGGAAAGTAGTCGTGGAACAGAGCCGCAGAGCAAAACTGATTTCACAATGATTGGATTTTAAATTCTTACAAAAGTTTCAGTTATGCTGTGGATGTGTTCAATGCATTGATGCTAACATTAAGCGTGATTAATCCTTTTATCCGATGAGACTGATGAAAAACATACTCTACGATGCATAATATATATAATCAATAAAGAATAAAGTAAAAATTAGTTAAAAACTAATTTATAACTCTTTGTACATATAGACGAATTCATTTGGGAGAAAGTTTGATACTTACAAAATCTAAAAAGATGCTTTTAAACTTCTGAGATTAATTAAAATATTATACTATTAAAAGTTATATTACTTTATATTACTATATGGTTATGGCACTTTTTCCCAAAGACCAAAATGTTTACTTTGGACATACATTTACAATTGAATGCTAAAATATTCTCATTAATATTTACTCTACATAGTATGTATAAAACATAATTTGTGAATAATCACTGATGATGCAATACTTTTGTTTAAAAATCGAAGTTTTCAGTAACATTCCGTTATTTACTTTATTTGTTAGTTATGGCCAGTTTAATTTTTTTATTTCATTCGATATATTTTCATAAATAGCAAATCTTTACAAATGATCATTTTAAATTTGCACAAAACTTCAATGAAACATTATATATATTGGGCCCCTATTGTAATTCTTATTGTATCTTGTTATAATTCTTATTCAGAATCAATACTTTTTATCCAATAAATCCGAACTGCATCGAAAGCTTACAGCCATAATAATTTTGTCGAATGTAATCCTTCAAGAAACTAAACCAATGAAATAAGTGAAATAAGGAACAGATAAATCAATGCCTACAATTTTATGAAATGTTAATGAAATATATTTTGATGAATAAGAATACAAATATTTGTGAAGATTATGTAATCTTGCAATTAAAATATTATAAATACAAAATAATTAATCAATTGAACGCTAAACAGCCGATTTCCAATGTTATATGCAAAAATAGCCTAATAAAAAAGTATAACCAGAAATTGTCAATTTTGTTTAATTCTCCATTCGTTGCGAGCGGTAAGTTTTAGTAACACATAGAATTCTCCAAATAGCCAATGTTTAACTTTATTACTTTTTTCTTCAAAAAAGAAAGATTTATATAAAGATAAATTAATGTTATTTTTAGCGAGTTTTTTTAATCATTTTACAATTTTTCAACAAATTATCGTTTTATTCCCAGGATACTTTTAAAATAACAGCATTTAGCTAATTTGTTTTCAATCTTGATGAATTCGTAACCATTTTAGCGTCATCGCTAGCATCATCATTTCAACCCTACAAAATTAGTTTTCTTCTACATGGCTAGTTTCAGAATTTATTTCTCACTTCTAGGATTGTTGATATTTTGAAATTCTTAAACAGAAACAATATTTTGAGTAGATTTACAATTAAACCATTAAAATAAAAAAATATGATAATTTGTGTTTATTAACCTATTTTGGCTCCTTTATACACTAATGAAATTTAATTGAACAGTTTTTGAGAACCTGATAGTAAATTATTCTGGAAACTGTAAATATAAGTAAATTAAACTATAAAGCAAAATACATAATTTTAAATTGCTTTTAATTTCTATTTAAACTTCCATTTAAAACAGTGCCCAAGAATATAGACATATTTTTAGAACATTGCATTTTATAAATAATAAACATGGAACAGCTATGAGTTTGTTATACTCTTCCCTAATTATTCAGCTTCAACCCTAAACTATATAATTCAAGTTGCTGAAACTAGTTATACTTATTTGCTATTATATATCGCACAAAATAATTAATTAATTAAATAGAACAACATTTTTTAAATAAATATCTAAATTTAAATGGTGTCATATTGAAATATAAATATCACCACAAATCAAATTTTAAATAAAAAATAAAATGTTTTATTTAAAAGAAAATAACATATTTTTGACAATTTGAATAAAACATACATTGAATATGACCGAAATGTATAAAATAATTTTAAAATCAATAAAGCCTTTTCGCAAACTAAATAAATTTATAAAATTGAAAATATCCACATACTTAATAGGTAATACACGTACATAATATTTGAAAACATAATAACAATAATAATAAAAGAAAATACATCAGAATACACTTAAATGTTCAAGATAAGTGATATAGGATATGCAATAGTATTCTTCTGACTTTCTTCAGTATGAGTGTATCGCAGTTGAGATAATGTACACTTTTGATAAAAAAATCTGTAAAGATTCTAAATTCATTTAAACAGAAGCATTATTTCACAGCTTTAAATAGTTTGATTGTATATTGATTTTTAGATAAAAAGCGGCATTTGGTAAATATTTGATGTCTTGGTATTTCTGCGCTATTGCGCTCACTAAATTTATAATTTTGGGCAAATAATAAGCTTTCCTATTTTATAAAACCTGATTGTCTTACATTGATTTTACACAACTGAGCATATCGCTAATTAATTCTATATGAAAATTCTATTTTCATTATATTATGTAGGTAGGTAAAAACGTTCTCATTTTCATTTAAATCGTCATATTTAGTTTTATTGAAGCGTATAATTACTGAAATAATTTTTGAAACTGTACATGTAATATTTACATACTGTATTTAAAATTAGGCTAAATAAGCAACTGATTTTAGCATCAGAATAAAATACAATATAAACTTCACACAACTAATGTATTTTGTCTAAGCAATTTAAGACAACTAGATTTACATTCTGCTTCATTGTATTTGCTTCATCTTAATGTGTGTATATACAATATTATATGTTTTTATCCTGAAATAATTAATGTTTAAATTCTGTAAGTATTAATAATATTTATTAATACACGGTTTCTATAATATTTAAAAAAATCAAAATGCCTAAATTAATTTATTTACTCGATCCCAATTTCCTAGAAAACTTTATGAATAAATTTTCTCACAAATATTTATTGTGAGATATAATATTAATTATTTTTGTAACAGCGTTCAGTTTAATTTCACGCTGCCGGTATAACTTGAGCTGCATAGTTTCTAACCATCTTAAGCAACAAACTCATTATAATTTACGAATCGCTCTAATGGTTGAATAAGTTGATGTGTGGTTGAGGAGAAAGGGATTAAAGTGTGCTTAATATTGCACATTATGCTCCCAAGAAACACAATAAATGAAACGTAAGATTAAACTAAAATATATATCTAACTATAAGATGTGGTTATATAACTTGGATATTTTGTTGCAAGAGGAAAATGTTTTGTTCATATATCACGCGTCCAAATAACTACCCAGATGTACATGATGATCGTATGGAATATTGAAAGTGAGAAAACATTGTATATTTGATTTTATACACTGAGCAAATTATCCACTTAGTATGGATCAATAAAGCACTAACATTTATTTTTAACCTACATCCAGCTTTCCTTCCTCAGTGCATCCACTTCAACATTTTCAAGACGCTCTTATTCTTTTCAGTCTCCAATTTTTGTACACACAAACTTATACAAATTCAAAGACGACGATTAAAGCATGCGAGAAATACTGTATGAAGTTATATTATATATATATGTATGTATGTAGTTGTATGTATAACGAATTTTATTGTAAAACGTGACGTGATTAACATTGCATTTATTTGGATAATATAGCATCATGTTATACATTTTTTGTCTTATATTTTTTCACTTTTCATTTCTCATTTATTTATTTGATAAAAGCGGAATTTTTATAAACTTAAAATATGTCAGTATAAATTAATTACAGTGAAATGTCAAATATATTTAAATAAATACTAGAACTAATCTACTCTAATTCTGAAAGAAATTCCATATCTGAGACATCAAATATGGTTTTTATCCTCAATTATACAACAAAAGTTACCTGCAGTAAGCTAGCTTGCAATTTGTTTCATATGCCATAGAAATCGATATATTTTTTTTAACAGCAAAAACATCACATGGGAATCGGAGGTACAAGTTTACATGTGTAATAGATAATTACAGGTAATGATAATGTTAAACGTTTTGTAATGTTACAGTTAATATAATAAAAGTAATATAATATAGAAAAGGGAAGGAAGGAGAAATATGATTTCATCCGGTAATAAGCGTCCGGTTAACCAAAATTGTTGTGTTAGAGACAAAAGAATTTTTAAATTTAGTAGTTCTTGCCGGTGGTTGGATAATACGATTTGAGTGCTGAGAGGACCTTGGGACAATTTCGTGTAGGACGTGAGTGTTAGTGTTTTTCGCTGCTAGAAATAGCTTGATAGCGACTTTATCTCATCTGTCTGTTAATTGCTCGAATTTGTTGCAGTCGCATTGTTGAGAATGGTTGACGTTGCAAATAAGTCGATGGAATCGGTTTTGTAATCGTTGTAGAGCGTCAGACTGCTGTTGTGGGAGTTTGCCAAGACTTGGGGATGCGTATTCGATAACTGAAAGAACTAGAGCGTTGTAGATGTTGATGAGGTTCATTTTTGACAGGATTTTTTTTTAAATTGTTATAGCATACATCCGCTTTGAAGCATTTCTGATAGTATATTCAATGTGGTCGTTCCAGGTGAGGGTGTCGATCAGGATAACATCAAACATTTTTATTTGTTTAACTAAAGTTAAGTCAATAATTTTGAGTCCCAAATAAGTTCTCGGACTAAATATCAACGGAGTACCCTACACATATAATCTATGTATTTTTATGAACAATAGAAACATCGAAGTTATTGGTGAACACTTCAAGTCGATATCTCCACAAATACGTTCATAATTCAAATTTAGAAAATTAAAGTCAAAGAGGTGCTAGAAAGGTAAATTTTACTCTTGTATTAAAAATATCTAATTAATATAAGGATATGCAATACAAAATCACTTTGTGTACGTGATTATATTTTATAAATTCTACTGATTCTATTATCATATTATAAAATATGCTTCCATGTGCTGAGTTTTACTTTTATGAATCATTTTAGACAATTAGTGCAAATGCACTGTACATACTCTAAAACATTATATTATATAGTGTGATAAATTTACATGTATGAGTGCTTTGATATTTTTATCATTATAACGTTTGACGCAATATTTCTTTCTAAATCATAATTACTTTACAAAATTCTTTTAAACTTCTTTATGGTTTCCAAAGATTGGTTCTGAAAGTAAACTTGAAACCCTTATAAGACTTTATTTATACTAGTTAAAGCTGCGATCTACAAATCAATTTTATTAAATAAATAAACTTTTTGAGAAGTATATATTTGGAGTGAATGTACAATAATTTGCAGTCGAACGTGTGACCTTAAAGGACATTCAACAAATAAAGAAGTCTGTCTTGTGTTTCTCAAATGGTCAATATTAAACACTACAAAACAAAGCTATGTGCTTCTGTTCTGAACACAAAATAAGCTACATATACAACTTTTTGGCACATGTATTTTTTTATTGACTTTGCGAAAATATCATTGATTTATTTCAAAATGAATTGATTTTCATTTACTTATCAAAGATTAATTTAGTAGATTAAAAAATCTTTTTTTGTAGTCAATTTTACTTAATAATGTAGGTACACTGGTATTCTATATTATTATAATAATATATTTTTATACGTTAATACATAATAAATGGCTAAAATTTATTATCAGTTACCGGTAAGGGGCCTCATTATATTGTGTAAAAATGTACGTTAAAAGATCTTTTTTATTCGAATTATTGTTGTATGGAATACTATTTCTCTTTTAACAAGCATTGACTGGCGTAAATGTCATTCAACCTTCCTTGTCTTGAATTATAAAATATGTATTATTAAAATGTGAGTAGTTATTTGAACTTCATCGCAGTACTCACTTTTATATAATAATAATTGTATTTCATCTCTTACTGATTAAGTTAATTTTTTGTTTAGTAAGTTGAAGGCAAAAATCAATCAAGACAAAAAATAATTAATGAAATGTATTTAGTATTTAGTATTTAGTATTTATTAGTCCACTGTCGTGAATTATAATTATGTACAGTAATAGACCGAAGCATAAAAATAAACAAATACAAACATGAAAAGTATGCAAATGAAGATGCTTAGAAAAGTCTAAAATTTCACTTGAGTCGTTTTTTTATATTTTCATTTCCTGTATCCGTGATTACAGGAGATCTAAGGCTGCCCATCCCAACCCAACAGCATCACCTGGTTTGTTGTAGAGATCCGCCTGGTTTCTGATTTTGAAACGGTTTCTGAGGGGATTAACTTGCCTCTCGTTACATTCTTCGAATATGTGCCTAATAGTTTCTTTTTCTCTCTAACACCACCTGCATCTGGCATCTAGTGTAAGGCCCGCTTTGAATCTAAATTCTCCAAACCATCTTGATTGCCAACATCTGAGTTGTACTCGATCCATACATTTCGCCGGCGCCAATTTCATGTTGTATTTCTGGCACCAGGCAACAACAGTGTCTATGCCCCTTTGAATGTAGTTCGCTGCTTTTTTTTGGGTCAACATTAGAGCTCCACATCGTGAGGTCGTCTGCAAATATACCTTATTTCAGTTCTTCAATCTTGTCTAGTTCCAACGCGAGATCGTTGATGTAGCATATGAAAAGGACTGGATCTGTGACGGAACCCTAAGGGACCCCTGCAGAGTATCTCTTAGCCTTGCTCAAGGTCTTGCCGACTTTGCAGACAGCACTCCTGTCGCTAAGGAATGCGTGGAACCAGCTACACATTCTTGGTGAGACGCCCATTTTTCTAAGAAAAGATTGTAATCTGAGATAATCAACTTTATAGAATGCACGTGCGAAGTCAAACAGCATTGCGATGGTACGTTTGTGTGGCTTACTGCCCTGAAATCTGTTGATGACATCGTGCACCAGTCTGGCAGCTTGGTCTGCAACCTGGCAGCGCTTCTCAAGAAACCTGATTGGTTGGGTGTAATTTTGCCTTGAGATTCCAACTGAAGCATAAGTCTTTCAAGTAGTTTGGCAATCGAGGTTGTTAGTGTAACCGGTCTGTGTGATTCTATCAAACTGATGTCTTTCCCTGGTTTACGGATGGGTACCACAATTCCCATCTTCCGTTTTGGTGGAATATAGCCTTCGTTCCAGCTTTTGTTATAAATAGCTAGTAGAGTATTTTTGGCTTCCTCAGACATGTGGGTTAGGAATTTCGTTTGTATGAGTCCAGATCATGGTAAGTCAGCTGTATCCCTAGCATGATCGTCTTTCACAATCTCAAAGCTGATAGGCTGGTGATCTGTGTTCAGGGCTGCAAGGATCTTCCAGTTCATGATGTTAACTCCTTTGCTAAGAGTCAGGTCCGATGCACTACATCTGCCGTTGCTTTTATTCCTAAGAGTGTGTGTGCACCGGTGTTCGCAAGGTTAGCATCGTTATCTGTGATCCAGTCTGCAATATCTTGGCCAAGCAAGTCTTCGTTACAGAAAGGATCCCAAGTGTTGTGATGGGTATTGAAGTCATCAGTAATCACGAAGTCCTCCTGCCAGTCTAGGGCCTCTTTCGCTCTGAAATTTTACGATATATATATATATATACAATATATATATATTGTACAGATTGAGATTCCAGTTCTCTATAATCAACTTAATCTCTATTCTCTCGGTGGTGTTGTCATTAGCCAGGTTATTCATTTTCAGTCCTTGACCAGTATGGTAATACCACCACCTCTCACTACTCCTGCATTTCTCGCTGTTACTCTATCTTTCCTAAAGCAGGTATAGGCATCGAGTTAGAAATTGACACTTGGTGTAAGTTTAGTTTATTTCTTGCACACAAATGATTTCGACTTTCCGTCGGAAGCAAGCTTCTCAAGTTCTGCTTTCCTAAATCTTTTGCCGTCTGTATTTTTCTATAGCATCTTGATGGACTTGACGATCATGTGTGCCCCCCTGCTCTGTCTGCCACCTCTGACGTGGGGACCTGGGTTGGGCTCGATGTCCCCGCAGCGCGAGGGGAGAATTTTGACATCCCATCTTTTGGCGACTCGTCCGGGTCAAAAACACATTTGTTTGATATTACTTGTATTTTTGACTTGAGTAGGTTGTTGTTATAGGCTCGAGGCGTTCACTGTCTGAATGCTATTTTCCCAATGCTTAGTTGGTTTGCCGGTGGGATTGCCAATTCTTTCATTATGGAGCGAGTTAGCAATGCGTCGCATTCTCTAACCCGAAGGTATTTATTTAGATGAGCAGGGACGTGTAGCGTTCATATTCTTTCGACCATAGTTACTCGAGCTTTTTCCTTACGTTCATCAAGAAATGGGCATTTGAATTCTGCGACACCTTCTGAATTATCGTGTTTTGTTGTAGCGCATGCAGCCGCATTGTAGCCATGTTATAGAATGCGTTTTGCTTCAGCAGAAAACTTGCCATGGAGGAGAATGTCAGGTAGGGCTAGTGTTTTAATAATTAACTCTGCATCTTTATGAAGGAGATAACGTATTGCTCTTTTTACAACTCTTATAGCTGTGATGTTCAGTTGGTTGCTGCTTCGCAATGAGGTACCTATGTTAAACCTGAATCAATAGCTTATACTCCCAATATCTTGTTCGTGTTCGTATATGGGAGGACGTCAATGCCAAATTTCACAGTTGTATTTGTATAAATGTTTTTCTTAAATTCCTATGATATCACGACCATAAAGTAATTAAACCCAGAATTTCTACTCTACACAGGTACATCTCTTTGTAAGTTTTCGTCAATATAAAATCGTTTTAATTAAAATCATGTAATTAGGTAAACAAAAGGTATTAAAAACATTAAAAATATTAACAATTAATACAATTAAAAAATATCCATATATCGAAAACTGTTTTACTACATAACATGTGTTATCAAATCAGTTATCTAATCAGTTGTCGAATATAATAATTAAATTATACTAACTAAATTATAATAACAATATCTCTAAAATCTCACAATAATTTCTGTACCAAAAGAAAGGCAGTAAAATCAATCAAGATAATTATTATGATAGTATATTAATTATCAAATTAATCCGTTACCAATTACAAAATCTCTTAAGCTATCTGCTAGGCTACGATTTAATTTACGTGATTTAACCTCAATATTTGATTAGAAATTTTGTGACAAATGATACGTACCAAAGACACAAGGTTTCACTGCTCCAAATTGTCTGCTTCACTTCAAAATTCAGACAATCACTGCGGCCGCTGAGTTTACCCAAAAATACTGAGAATCGCTTTGCCACTTGCCACAGTCCTTTTAAACGCTTGACCCTCTTTTTTCTGATTCTTTTTCACAACTTATTTATTATTCAAGATTTAAATATAATTCAAAACTTTCACAAACGTTTACTAAACGTTTACTAAACGTTTACTTTAGCACAAGATATTTTACTCAACAGATATTTACTCAATACATTCATCTCGTAATCATTAGGTAGCACAAATTAATTAACGTTATCATTGTCGTAACATATCTGTGGGAACACATGTTTAATAACTGTTAGTTTTTAAAAGATTATTTTGCAAATTATTTTTAGGGTTATAAAATAGTAGTATTAAACTGCATACATAGTCGAAAAGAGTGAAAACTCTTAGAGTTTAATTATTCTATGATCACTAGAACACAATTTGTATCGGTGTAATAGTTATAAAATTAATGTATTTGATAGATTTACAATATTCTGTAATCCATATTTAGAAATTAATTTGTTTTCAATAATTCTATGCACCATAGAGTATTGCTATAGATATTTATTTTACTTAATAGACAATATTGATTATGATATGTATTGTATTACAACATACATATTTGTTGTATACTTATTGCATATAATTAATTTCAAAAGTATTAATAGGCAAAATGTCAACTCTTATTGATTTCATATGCAATTCGTTATAAATTTTCGTTTATTAATATCAGTGTATTTCAGTTAAGTTTTAATAAAAAAGCAAACAAAGTACTGAATATTTTTATAATTTTGAAATCAAATATTGAGATATCAACAATTTTAACGTATAAATTACGTATTGGTTAAATTGTATTATTTACATGTATACATAAAACTTTCACGCAAAACTAACTAATGCAGAGATTTTATTTTGAAAATATATTTTACAGAATCTTTACGTAATAAAAATATGTAGTATTAAAATGTTCACAATAATCAATAAAATTCGAAACTCTATCTATCAATACTCTATGATATATATATGATACTCACAAATACACAACTTCATTTTTGGAGAAGTTCTCATTGTATAATTACATAGTATTGTAAAAGTACAATTTACTTGAGTTACATTTTACTGTGAATAAATTATCATGTACAGTAATGTATTACTAGCTCAATACAAATGCAGACTTTATATGAACACTTATACATATATGTAGCTTTTTGAATTTAGGCATACATTATTTATATCTGAATGAAGAATACATACATTTACTGTTAAGTCTATAAATTATGTAAAGAATGTTATAGTTGATGGAACCGAAGCTTAGAATTAAGGAATCATTATGACACCCAAATTATATACACAAATGTAAGTATTTGCGCCTCACTGAAGCGTTAATTGCTACATTTTAAGATCATGGTTCTGGAGGGACGCTTATATATTCATACATACACATACAGTCAGATATATATATATAAACTTATATGTGTTTTATTACTTTATAAAACTTTTTTACCATAAAATATATATTGAATACTGAAAATAAAAGTGAACATAGGAAATAAATTGGGATTAAGTTTAATGTAAATTTCGTTTAATAACATTTAATTAACGGGTAATATAATACTTTTATTGCATTAATAATAAAACCTATATAAAATTCTTTTATAGAATCTGCATAATCTGCAAGATAATTTCCCAATTATATAGGTAGTTTACATATATGTATTCTTTTAAATTATTCTGATTAATGAATATTATCGATTAATTTATTGTACCATTATCGATCCTTTCAGTTGTTAAGTATTTATGTGCATAATTTAAGATTACATTTTAAAATATTTTAAAGTACTTTTAAAAATCTTAAATGTTATCATTTTTTACTCCTTAAACTCCTTAAATGCAAATGTGGAAATACATTAAACAGTTACACATTTTGTCCAATTCATTCATTAATTGTTATATTCATTCTTTCATTGAACCTTTCTGCAATTAAGTAGTAGAGTTATAACGTGATTATGAAATTAGTTTTCAAAAATATCTTAATTTTAGCTGTTTAAAACATCTAAAATCCTTTTAACACTTGGTTTAACATTCTCTTTCAGTCAATTTTACAATCTCCGTTCAGAAATGTCTCCAGGTTGTCCCCACTGTTCAACCTTTCGACGAAGAGCCGACACCATTATCGCCCACCCCCGTCGCAAATCAAGTCGCATAACAGATTTTTTAATTTCCAGACACATATATACATATACATATATATATAATTAACATATACTTATACAGCTGTTGGATGAGTCTGTTAGGTAAAGGGATATTATGTAACGCAGTCAATCATTCCAAGCAGTGGATTGTGTGTTTATATATATTTATATTTATATTGTATTCTTCTTTGGTGATATTTTTTTCAGCTGCCTAAAAATATTTTATTTTTCCATTCGACGAAATTAATTATATTTATTTTCACAAATTTTACTTTCTCCGCCTAACTCATCAGTATTATTTAATCTTCTTCATAACTAGTCTTCCTGAATTATTCTTTATTATAATACTCCTCTACATATATACGTATCGGTTATATTTTTATTTTTGTTTACTTTAATTTATTTATTTTTATACATTTTTTGCCGCTTTTTATTTCAGTGTTACTTTTTTGTCGATCTCTTGTTTGCTTTCATGCTATATTTATTTAACGATTTCCTTTTTATTAACTATCCGTTATTGTTTCTGTTCAGTACTGTATTGTATTGTGTTATTTTTTAAATAGTATATATTCCAATAAACTGTTTATTTTATTTTTAGAAATACAGCCTTAAAAAATATTATCTTTTTTATTCATCCATTTTAAACTGTTAGACTGCATACTTTTACAATTTAATAGTTATTATATATTTTTAAATTTTTTTTCATACTTTTTAAGTGTATACTGACTTATTTATCTTCAACTCTTAAAAAATTATAACATGTCGGACATTTAATATCTTTCTTATGAAGAACTGTTAGTCGTGCATATTATTCAATTGTCTTGCAATCTGAACATACTTTGGATTGTGTAATGTATTCTTAATAAATGCATAGTGTTAAGTGCATCAACATTACTGCTGCAATTTTCAAGTTGTTTGTTCACATTTATATCAATATTTCTATAATAATAAACTATTCCATGGATTATTTGTTTAACTTTATCTTACCTATTTATGAAACTATATATTTACATATTTATATATTTATATATTCATATAAATGTCCATGTATATCTGAACTGACCTTGTTTACACATAATAATTATATCTTACATGGAAAATTTGTATACTTATATTTAGGTTATTTAAAAATGTTTTTTTCAAGTTCATACAAACATTAACTTTAATTAATATCTTAAATGACAAACTTTATTTACAAAAACAATTAAATTATTTCAAATAGTCCGACTGGTATACACAATTATGCATCATTACCTTTTAATTTGTTGAAATAATTTCTTTCAGATGTGATACTATCGTTAGCGATCATTACTTTTTAAACAAGTGTATATTTATTTAGGTAATGTTTTTCATTTATATTTCTCTTTTTCAAATGGTATATAATGTCTTACATATATAATTAAACTCTGCAATATATAAGTTATAGTCATTCTATACAGTTTTATTTACTCATTTATTTTACTCAATTTACTCAAAATTAATATTTAATAAATTATTTTAAAAATTCTGTTATATTTTATAAATAATAATAAGTTAATTAATATTTAATATATAATAATATTAATAATATTTAGTTCAAACTTATTCTAATTAATTTCAAAACATTTTTCCAATATATTAATTAAAAAACTGATTTTATATATTTTTTACTTACTATATATGTATTTGAAAGTAAAAATAAAATTATTATAATAATTTCCATCTATCTAAATTATACAATATTAGCGTAATTTGATATGTTTACGTTTTATAAATAAACGAAATTTTATTGAATTAGGAAATACAATTTATATATATGTATATAAACTTTGTATCCATAGAATATTATTATTTTATTTCGGTACACATTCTCAATTAAAAATACTTCGTTTTTTTAATTATGCACGAAATTACATGTAAGTGTTGTTTAACTGTTATTTATTTCGAAAATACATACATATATTCAGGTTTATTAGTATTTTTATGTTCTCGGTGTCGATTTACAAGCTAGTTATCTTTTTCTAAATTAAAATATCCATAAATATATGTATATATACAGGTATATATAGGTTCAATACATAAATAAGAGTCATCATTAAACCAATATTTAATGTTTTTGTGCCTTATATTAAAAGTAAAAAATATTGAATCGTGAAATGTAAGGGTTTATTATCAAAATGTATTATTTTTATTCTGTTTTACATGTATCTCAATCACTTAAACAAATTATACATTATTTTAATATTCCTTAAAACTACATATCAACATTATATAAATCTTATAAAAGAGTTTTACTTATACTTCAAGATATTATTTTAAACAAAATATTATTATTATTTTTTTATTATGTCTCACATAGTATTATAGCTTCTGAAGAGTCTATATTACTTATAGTAGTGTGAACGTACACTAAGAGTAGTTCTACTAGTGTGTACGGCTTTTGGCGATCTTTTGCCAGTACAGTCTCCAGCGCCACCTGGAAGACCCAAA
>JAYRBW010117434.1:0-17419 GCA_036023295.1 Invenusta paracnida
ATTATTCTATGGCTAAATCAAAACAGACATCATCATACTTTTCTATGGCTAAATAAAAATGCGACCAAATTTCAAAACATAGACAAATAATTATTTGTTATAAAGTTAATATATGCTACCGCTGGGTTTTAGCGGTATGACCTACATATATATAGTATCATTCTACAATTAAAGGTAATCCATGTCAGTGAACAAATGTCCAGTGACTATAATGTATAATATCGCGCGTTATGTACAAATAAATTGATTTAATAAGCTTGCAACTTGCGTTCATTTAAACTCCCTTTACAGTCTAAAATTGAAAACAACTATAATGAACATACCTTTAACATTTAAGGCTATTATTGGCAGATATATTACAACTAGAACTAAAAATACTTAATTTGCAGTACTGATAATGAAATTTAAAAACTTAATCAATAATAACACTATATCACTAAGGCTACATAATAAGCTACAGATTAATTGGCCATTTGAAAAAAGTTTGTTATTTTACATAAATATATTTACATGAAGGTACGTACATATACAATGATTAATTTGTTATAAATTAAGAATGTTAATTAGTCAAATGTCAGAGTGTCAAATTAGCATAACCACGTTTTACTTCGCGTTCATCAATACTTTTATAAAAATGTTATATGTGGTCAATTAATCTGCACGCGTTTGTGTATCATTTGTAAGAAGACATACCTATTAGAAATCGAATGTATTTAATGAAATATTCTGAATAAAACATAATACAATAACTAATTGAAATACACCTTGGAATAAAACTAATACTAAAAATAGAATTTTAAATATTATATTATAATACATATATTTATATATTGCCACTAAACTATAGTATGTATATTGTGAAAACTGAATAAAGAACGGTATGTACAGTACGTGCTATGTCAATATTAACAAAATAAGTTTTATCTAACAAGAAAAAATATAATTAAAATCAAAACAAAATGCACAGTAAAATAGCTAGTTTCATAACAAAATATTTATTACTAGTGCACCAAAAACTAGTTTAAATGTGACAATGTCTGATATTAAGGCTTCCACCAAGATTTTAATTTTTGAAAAATAGAGTCTTCCTGCGGTGAAGTAGATGGCGGTTTCGTAGGAGTAATTAAGTCGAAGACAGGGTTTCGGTCCACAACCGATGGAGTTACTGATTTGCTAGTTATCCCACCATCCTGCCAGTTATTTTTGAATGATGATTCAGCGTCTGAAAAGAAATGTAATAATATATAGTAAATAAATATGGCCAATTTCTATCAACAAAATAATGTAATAAAGGAAATTACTACTAGCAGTAGTATAAAAATAAACCGGATTTGTTCTTGATTAAGTATTGAACAAGAAATATAATGTATCAGTATTTTTATACAAATTGGTTAAAATTACAGCAAATAGATATTATTTTGACAAAAAACAATCGTTAGAAAATAATACAAAAACTGTATTTTAGTTTAAAAAATTTACGTTGTAAAGATAAAATAAAACCAATTTGTATCCAAGAAAATAATATAAGATAATAAAATAAGACGTACATTATTAATCTATAATATAATATTTTAATTTAAGGCAGATTTTTTAAGGCCTTAAAAATACACGAAAATGTTGGTCATCATTTATGAATATCACTATTGATATTGTATTAATGTTTAATTTTTGATAAAATTTAATTTAACTAGTGCGTGGTAGAATAGGTTTCTTACCGACTGGGACATTTTTGAACTTCTCTTCAAGTTGTTGGCTACCATCAGGGCCGTGGCTGATGATTACAGTATACTCCTGGTCTCCTAGACGACGAGTGATCATCTCGCGCTTGTTACCAGAGGAATCGCTCTCTATTTTCCGCTCTTCTGACTTCTGATTTTGGTAGTTATCAAGGTGAACAAAATAAAATATCCATAAAAAGTATGGTCTAAAATAAATGTTGTCATATATTTCAAAATTATGGAGATCAACCATACTAATGATATCAGGAGTATGTATGTAATTGTAATTTACAGAATGAGTTAAAGTTTATTTAAAAATATTTTCAGTGCGCACATTAATCAATATTTATAGCAAATCCATTAAATACAATAATATGCGTAGTGTTTTTAAGTCAAACAACAGATACTAATTTTGAAAAAAGTACTAACCCCATCTTGACTGATAAATCTATGAAATCGTTTAGATTGGAACTGAGTGTGAAAAGATCCGTCTCTCTGATTGGGTGACGATTGTTCAGTATCCGGGGCTATAGAGTCTAAGTTGAGCTCATCGATTTGACGCATTATGTCATCGAAGCCGTAGAATCGGCCAAATATACTACCAAAGGGTCCAAATCCGCGGTCAAAATTAGACGGTGATCTCTGAGATAGACCATGACCATAATTGGGGATAAGTTGAGCGGCTTTTAACTGCTTTTGTTGATCAAGATGATCTATATCTGAAAAATGTATGTTTATTCTTGATTAATTAGAAACAAGTAAAACTTGGAAAAATAAACAATAAGTGTAAATTCTTATTTACTATTTGAAATTCTAATCGTTTGTAATAATAACAATTTATAGAATATTAAAAATATAATTTTAATAAAATTACAATTCAACTGTAATACAAATTTAAAAATTATAATTAACATTATATAATACATTATTTAAGCAGATACACATAATAGTCATATTCTTATATAAACTAGCAAAGCATCTATCAATAGAAACAATAAAGAAAAACGATTTATACAAACCAGAATCTCCTTGATTAATCTGAAAAAATAAAATATGTACATAACTATTGAAAACTGATTTAAAAAATTAAGACAGGGCATTTTAAATTACATTAAAAAAACATATTTACCTCTGGCCGTAAAATCATTTCATCTCTTGGATTTTCAAAACTAGGTTTTTGTGCATCTGGTGTATCTGTAATATATACACAAATTTAGTGTAATGTATATATATCACTGACTTCATGTACAAAATACAACACAATTCTACATATTATTTAAAAAATTAACCTGTTTATATAGGCTATGTACAAATAATGATATGCATAAATAAGCAATACTCAATTGAAACAACTCATAAAATATTAAAAGTAAACATGTTCAAAAAGCATGTGTAAAGTATCTTAATTTACCAATATAAAAATCTCCAAACGTAAAATTTTTGTCCATTTCTCCAAAAAAGAACTTCATCATTCTGTTGTGAAACTTTTTTGTATCATCTCCATCCATCTAAATTATAGAAACAGAAATATATGCGATCAAAATATAATTAAAAATGGTTGATTTTCTTGAAAAAAGAAGGTTTATTTATTATAGGTTTTCTCGATAAAATAGAGACGGGTGACAGAACAAATGCGTCAACGTCAGATCAAATAGAGACGGCTGAAATTTGAATTTTAAAATCGCGTATTTCGTCAGACTAAATGTTGACAAGGCCATATCAAAAGCGTCCAAACAAAATTAAATGTTTACACAATAATTATATAGAGTATTTATAGATTATAATGTGAACTGAGAGTTGATATTAATGTAATGTGGTATCTTTAATAGCCTTTTGTATAATATGTATGTATATAAATACATATCATATTGTAAACAATTATCCATATTGCAATCTATATTATATATAAAACTAATTCAAGTCAATCATTATAAATATAGCACACAATAGGTTATCATCTACAAGCACGTACATAAATGGAAATAATCGTTAAAACAATATTTCACCATTGTAAACATAAATTATAATTTAATCTGTTAAAATATCTACACAGCCACTATAATAGTAACCAATGAATTATAAAGTAGGCATGAGATTCTTCCCGATTTGTAGGGTTTTTGAGGCTGAAAGACCATTCTCATAATTCTGCTAAATACATATGTAATAAATACATCCCTCACCCCTTCCATTTCCCTCATATCACGAAATATAAAGAAATTTGAATTAACTTAATATATAACTTTTTTTTCTACCGTCTTTTATCAGGCACTATAACCAAGAAAAATTTTAGTCGCTATATAATAGGTCTTCAGATTTTAATGACTATAATGCCTTCTAAAAGGCTGTAGATCTATTTATATATATATATTTTAATTTTTCTGTTTCAGAAATCAACTCTTTCTTTTTATTTAACTTTTTAGGCCAGATGGTCAAAAAGTGAACGAAACAATTCGATTTTTGGAAACAATAGATGTATGTCATAATCAGAAATGTGTATAATAGGATCACATGGAAAATATGAAAACAAAACATGTTAGAGAAAACATATATTCGGTGGATATTATAAATCGCATATTTGAATATTTTGCAACATTTAGAGCCCTGTCAATAGTTTCCGTGATGATTACAATCTACCCAGCATCAGAACTCCTACTAAACTGAAGTCTAAAATAGGTACTCTTGATGAAGGTGCTTTCACAAAGAAAGTATTTTCGAAACTAAATGTTCCACAGAGAAATTGTATCGTTTTGATTGATGAAATATATTATATATATTAAAAAATGTCTGTTGTATCACAGGGGTCGATTCTTTGGATATGCTGATAATTTCAACCTGGTAGCTTAGAACGAACAATTTAAAATTCATGGTTAAATGTTTATTTGGCGGATCATAATTTTCAGCAAAAACAATTCCTGTGAATAAATTGGATTTTGAATATCAGTTGGTGCAAAATAAAGCTCTAATGGAAACAATCATTGCTTCAGAGGATCATGTGACAGCAATTATTGTTGATGGCAATCGAGTAAACCAAGCATTCTTCAAGATCCCAAGAGAAGAAAATAAACCCTGGTTGTCTGTTGGAACGAACACTTTTCTTTTATTTGATGAAGTGTGTGAGAAATAATTAGTTTAGTGAGAAAACTAAACAACTTCAATTCGAAATTTAGGGTGAAACAAAATTTGCTAAGTGGTCTGACCTCCAAAAATTACATCGTTTAGAATCCGGGAATCTGGTAAAACTTTTCTAAGCTAAATGATGTTTCTATATCTCCAAAATCAATTGAAAGACAAAAAAGGCTAGCACATGTCTAGTCAACGAATATTTTGTGAGGAGACAGTTGCAGCTCTTCAAACACATTCTGAACTATCTCACGATGTGATGGAACAGTGACATTTTTAAAGCTCTTCATTGATTTTTGGACAAGTGTGAATGTCAAGGGACCATATTCTGATGCTTGGTTCAACGATTCTCGTCGTGTTGTAATCACTTCCCCCGAAGATCCTCGACTCCAAACACTCCTGCAATTGGCCTACAAAATGTACTGCACTCAAGGAAAGTGGATTAAAACATTTACCAAAGACACCAGCGAGGCTCTCTCTCACTTGTCGTGGACTTGTAGACTTTACACTCCATCTCATCTCAAAAGAAAATGCCTACGTCACCTTGGGACAATTCACAACCGATCCTCTTGAGAAGTTTCAGCAAACTGCGGCAAGGATCTGGAGAAACTTATTTTATTTCTGCAGCAATTGATAGAGTAGATAAGAATTGAACATACAAAGATTTTCCTTCAATTTGACGGTAATCTGTCTAATTTTAAAGATGGACACGTTTGTGCACATTGCAACCAAGAATTCTCTAAAAATGAAATATTTGACAATTTAGCTGATCATGAGAGATGTTTACATCCTAAGACTCTACAAGCCTTTCTTTACATAGCTGGATATGCTGTTAGGCGAGAAGAACTTATTGCAACTTAACGTTGATGCACTTATCAATACGGTGAAAAAAATGACCACTATTTGAACGAACTGAATCGTGGAGGACTCACAATATCGTGGGATACAATTGTTCAATGGACAATATTTTGTTTTATTCTCTTCAATCAACTTCGTCAAGAATATTACTGCCGAATATCAATAATTACTTTATTTCAATCCGTCTCAGATAGATATGACTTCATTATTAAAAAAAACAATGCCAAATTCTTTCGAATATACTCCTTCGAAACTTCAGTGTGGAGACTACACCTAGATCAAACAAGAAACCGGCACAAAAGGTTTTAAACTTATCATATTATGGGGTAAGCAATTATTTTGTACATTGTATTATATTAATGAAATCAGTAAATTAGTATTCTTCAGAGGTAATGATTAATATCATATTGTGTAACATCAATATTTTTTATACATATTTGCTTTATTGAGTAAATATTTGACTTAAAAGTATTTAGTAAAGTATTTGTTAATTATAAAACAACCGAAAACGTCATAATACATATACAATCAGCAATTCAGTTTTTTAAATAGCCTGCACGAGTGCAAGGCCTGTTATATAGGTAGCCATGTATAGCACTAAATGTCAAAAAATGTTGCGGGTGGCGACTATTTATAGGTTACGTTGCACAGGTAGCCATATGGTGCAGGACATAGAGTAATAAGTTATATAGAGGTTCGTTATATACTAATATATGTAATGTATATATATACTTTTTTATATATAATAATATATTTAATTTTAGGTTTTTATACAAAAACTTTTATTAAATTATTAAATTTGCACTAATTAGATATGCCTAGTAAAAAGTATGAATATAAATATATTGTACATGATTTTAGAAATATTTTAGTATAAAACACCACAAATAAAATGGTTAAAAATCCGAAAAACCATATATAATGTTGCACATTTTTGTTTTCATAATTTAAATTTGTGGACGGCGTATATTGTTTGGTTGCTATAAAACGTATTTCATACTACATTGATCATGGGTAAAGGCAGAATGTGTAACGCGTCTATCGAGAAGGTGGACAAAGCATACATTTTGTTGAAGATAAATTACTATTCCACGTATAATTAAAAATAGAAAAAAAAATTTACTTATATATTATTCAATCATGTTGCATCTTGATCAGCTTATGAATGTATGAGAATTAACATTCAAAATAAAAACATAGGGCTATATTCAAAGATATTTAATATTGTTTATATCAGGTAGACTAGATACGCAACTAAGGCGCTAGATGCGGTCAGGTTTTGGTCCTTATTTAGTGTGGCAAAAGATGTCTCGTTTTTGTGTTGCAATTAATTTCACTAACTGTGATGTACCAGAAACAAGATCAAGGGGTGTTACATTTCATAAGTAAGTTAACTATAGTAAATTAATATATATATTATACACTATGTATATTTGTCAGGTGAATAATTTATGTATATTATAAGCACTATTTAAATATGAGAATGAGATTATGGATATGGGTTGGGTAAAATGATGTATTTTAACAAAAAACAATATATTATAACTTATTTTAGGAAGATAACATCATCTGCTAGCATGAATTATGCCCATTTTTTAAAAACAGAGTTTATCAGTTAAAAAATAAATAATTTATATTTTTTAAAGGACATTCACTAATTTTCAGGATATTGGATATGCCTCTGAGCTAAGAGAGGGGTTTGAACCTTAGTGGCCAAAGTCCACTAGGAATGATGAAAGTTGTTTGTCTATGGCCCCTCATTTTTAAAGGACATTCACTACTTCTCTGTATATTGGATATGCCTCTATTGGTTATGCCCATTTTTTTTAAATACCTGCAGAATTTATCAGTTTTAAAATATATTATTACATAGTACTGCTTACTTTAGTTAGTAATAATTTCAGACTGCTATTAAAACAAGATATGAAGTTATTTAAATGTTTGAATTATATGACCTTTGGCAACTAAAATCAAGTAAATTAAAAATCCTAACCCAATGGCCTTTTTCAATAAACAATAAATTCAAAATGGTGGTCAAATTCTATTATACATTCAAATGCTATCCTCATTACCAGCATTCCTTAAGGCTTAAATATGCATGTAAATCAATTTAGATATCATTTCTAAGTACCTAGCCTAAAAGTATATCTGTTTATTCCATATTATGATTAAGCCCAATACATTTGTCCAAACCAAAATCAGCTGAATCAACCCTGAGCCAGGGCACAGGCCTGTTCAATCTAGACCTCTATACCAGCATGCCTTAAGGCTTTAATATGCATCTAAAACAATTTAGATAGCATATCTATGTAGCCTAGGAGTAGATCTGTTCATTCCATATTATGATTAAGCCCAATACAGACAATAAGTTTGTCAACATAAGTAAAAAGCAACTGAATGAACCCTGGGATGTTGAAACCAGACCCCTAGATTTAACATTAGCGCCTGGGCCCTGGCTCAGGGTTGATTTAGCTGCATTTTACTAGCTTGGCATACCCCGGGCAACTTGGGACTGAGCAGCCATTAAAAAGAAAATTGATACATCTTTTTTAATATGCACTTTATATAATTTTCTTGATATGATATGATATATTATATATTGTACTATTGAAATATAATAAAATGATACATATTTACATATATCACATACAAATTTATTACATTACCTGAATTTACAATATTTGTGATTTTTTTAATTGCTTCACAAAAGATGTCTAGTATGAATAAATGACAACAATAAATACTTCTTTCATGATCCTAACTTGTTGATAACAAAATGTGAATATTTTTTCTGACTTACTTAAAAGAAAATATGTTTAATATGCATTTATTTACAAAAAAAGGGTTTACTGGGGTAACTACATTACCACCTACCTGATGTTATTTTATGGCTACACATTGAAAATTACAAAGCATCCCATATTATACATTCCAAACCTACTTATACACATTTATTTTAGGAAATTGTGTATCTATTCCTTTGTTATGTATCCTTTGCACCTACCTGATGTTATTTTATAGCTGTTTCATGGTATAATAACTGTTCCTATGTACCTACCTAGTGTAATCAAAGAGGGTGCCCCACAAAAATGTTTTTAAATTTGTTGAAATATAATGAAATGTCCCTGTATATACATATTTAAGGACATTCACTAATTCTCTGTATATTGGATATGCCTCTGAGTTTTTATTCAATTTGATTATTTATATGGTTATGCATATAAAAGCTGTATGGCCATATAATAAATTTAAGAGGCTATTTGCAATATATGTATAATGTTAAATATCTCCTTTTTATATAAGTCATTTTATTTGCAAAATATATTATATTCCTGCATGTAGCATCAACATTATTTTCTTTGTAGCTTTTAGATTTCCATCAAATCCTGACACCAAATTGAAATGGGTCATTGCTCTAAAGAGATTAAAGTATGGGTCAAAGAGTATATTATGGGAGCCAAAGAAAGATGACACAATTTGCTCAGACCATTTCGATGATACTTATTTTTATAAGGTCAATTCTGGAAAATTGCTGATGCCATCTGCAGTACCAAATACTGTTAGTTACCAAGCATCATGCATCAAAAACCGAAAGATTGAAATGTCAGCAGAGGATAATTTGTCCACTACTGAAAAGCAGCGCCAAATTCATAATTCACAGAAAGGGGAAAGTCAGTTGAGGACTAAAGTTACTGAATTAGCCAATGAACTGATTGACTTGAAGTTATTAAATGATGATCTTAAAACTCAACTAGAGGATTATTAAGGTATTATAATTGCATTTCTTTTCAGTATATAGATATTACACAAGTAAACATCTTTTAATGATTCTGGTGGAACAAAAAGTTATATTATATAAACAATGCGGGTTACATGTAAAAGATAATCTCATGTATTGTATTTTGCTTATCATGAAAACATAATATATTCATTTTTTATAACAACAATTTATATTTATTTTCAGTTTTGCCCCTCACACTTTTTCAAAGGGATTCTGGTCGTGGAAGGCCATGTAATGAAGAGATAAAAAAGTTTGCTCTGAAATTACACCTTTATGGTCCTAAAGCATACACATATGCCAGTTCAGTTTTGCCACTCTCAAGTGTGAGAACATTGTCACAGTAAGTTAAAAACTTAACTTCAATATTTTGGATATTATTATTTTAGTTTCGTTTTTTTATAAATTCTAAATTTATTTTGGCTGGCTAACCTATTATGTATTTTGAAAAACGTGTATGTGAACTATGCATTACATAATATAATATTGTTTGTGAATTTAAATATTAAAACCCTAATAAAGTAATTTATTTGAATATACATGAATTAAATTATTGCTTTGTTGGCTTTTATAAATAGTTTGTTTAACATACAAAATGTAATGCTCCAAAAATAACTATTAATAGATATAATATATAAATGATCTTTGGTTTCGATCAGTGTTCTATGTATAGAAATTGTGCATTTTATTTATAGATATATCTATGATTCCATGCAGATATATTTATTTAATTCATAGACAGTTTTATGCACATATAATGGTCTATGGCTTTTTTTGATTCTTGTTTGAATTTAAATGCTAAGCAATTATATTTAATCAGGTTTCAATAAGAGTCGCAAACTGGACACTGTGTAATTGATTTTCTTCATCTAAATTATATTCTTCTCATTTACAAAACAAACAGGAACAATAAATTAATATGCGTTTCCAACAATCAACACGGCTCCCCAAAACATCAGATGTATATAAAACTAAACTAAAATAAAATGGTGATAGAAAATAGAATACTGATATATATTATAATATTTTATTTGGTGAATACTTTCTAAATAATATGTATATGTCATTTATTTATTCTTTAGTTGGTTGTATGGTCTTGATGGACGTCCTGGACTTCTGGCTCAAAGTTTTGAACAATTGAAGAAAAATAGAGTCTTCTGATGGGTGGCAATATGATATCTGTGCTGTTGTCATCGATGGTATGGATATAAGAAACGGACTAGAGTGGGATGCTAATCAGGAGAAGATGTGTGGTTTGGTTGATTTTGGGGGAGTTTTGCAGACTGAGGAGAATGAGGCAACGCAAGCTCTTGCCATCATTGCTGTTGGTATTCGTTCAGCAAAGAAGTTTCCCTTAGGTTATTTCTTGGCAGCAGGTGTGAAGGCAGTTATGCAAGCTGAACTCCTTCAAATCTTATTTCAAAGGTTTGTGGATATTGGCATTCTACCTGTGAGCTTGATATTGATAGTAGTAATACTACTACTACTTTCTACTTAAATGAATTAGTTTGTTTGACCAGTATTAATTTCATTTTTTCTTCTTTCCCTTTCATAAATAGTCCTCTCCAAAAAAGTTATGTTTTTCTTGATCCTTGATCCATATGATAAAACTTATTAGAAATATGTCTGGTACTTTGTTAGTTATCAGTAATGGTGCTGAGAAGATACGCTGGGATTATATAGTTAGTCTTCATAAATTGCAACTGGAAGAAGGCTTGACAGCTGGTAATAAGCTCTCTGAAGCCCATATCAACTGGCGCAGGCAAAAGATGAAGGTTAAATTTGCTGTTCAAATAATCTCTTCTTCTGTAGCCAAAGCAATTCGCATGGCACGGGAGATGAACATGGTAGCTTTTGAAGACTCTCAGGCCACAGAAGAATTTCTTTTGCGCTTTGATAGTCTCTTTGACTTCCTGAATTCCCGATCTTCGGCCTGTTCATCTGCTTATAAAAGAGCTCAAAAGAAAATTTTCACTCCACTAAGGTTTTTTTAGCTGACATGAGACAGTACGATTGAAAACTGTTCAAGGTGTACCTCTTGGTAAGACTCGAAGGAATGCTGGAATTGTGGGGTTTGTCTTCTGTATCGATAGCTTGATGGAACTTTCCAAACAGTTGCTTCACATAGAACCCTCATATCCACCACTTATTCGGCCTTTCAAATATCTTCGGACATACTCGTTTTCTCAAGATCATATTGAAATTCTTTTCAGTGCAATACGTCGCGCAGGTTAGTTATTACAATATATATTCCTATATACAATTTTAAATATTTTAGAAAGTAAATTAAATTTTATTGATTTTTAATTTGTAATTTTACAGAATTACATTTTTTTCTATTTGACAGAAAAATTGTATATAATTTCATTAAATTTTAAGTTTTCAAATTTTACTTTAAGTTATGTTTTTGTTTGTAATTTTACATAATTTGTTTTCGATTAAAAATTTACTCAATTTTGAATTCATAATGATCGAATTCATCAATACCTAATGATGTAACCATTTTAATTTTTTTAAACATGATATTAATTGTCATGTTTGTCATTAATTAAAATTGCATTAGAACTCCAATTGAAGACATACTTATTTTTTAATCCGAATTGCACTGAGTTATTGATTTTTATCCTTATGATATATGGTTATAGTTAAATGAAAAATAATAAAATAAACATGCATTTTGTCAGGAAATATATTTTAGCATTATTTGGACCGAAATACATATTCATGTTTATTACCTTTTTATAAATTAGTCATGCTGATTTATTAGTCTATGAACATCCACCCAGTGTACGTCTATTTATAATGAAATTGTATTATTAATCGAATGAATCCAAACTATTCTTCTTAGCTGCAGTATGATCTGTTATTTAATTTCGACTAAGTATTTGCCTTTTTTTTATTTTCAATAATATTTACTTGTTCGTGTACCAAGAATATATCTACATATTGAATAATGTTGTTGTATTTTATTTGTACTTTATTGTTGGAACTCATACCCTTGATTATGATCCATAGAGTAAATAAGGAGACAGATCTATGTGTCTTAAGTAAATCTTCAGATTAATAAACTTTATATATAATATATATTTTTGTTCCGTCATACAGAACATGTTTTCAACAATTCGGTCGAAGGGCGGAAGCAAATCCAACCCAACTGTCACGCAAGCTCAATCAGCTCTGAGGACAATCACTTGCAACAGACTCATCGAGTCCAGTTCTTCTAGGCGGAATTGTGAGTCTATTCCAATGAGCTTCCTGCTCACACGTCTACCTTCTCCAGATCCTGATGATGATGCTTCAACCTTAAAAGATCCCACTCCAACTTCCACGGCCGACGATGCGCTCTCTCCGGACTTTGACGACCAACAACAGTTGGTTAATATCATTCGTCGGCAAGCCGAAGATCTTAACATCGACCTGGACGAAGACGACAGTGAAGAGTACGCTTATGTTGCAGGTTATCACCTTAGACGAAGAGTTACCTATTCCACGTGCCTCGATCTACTTACACAATCAAAGTCCACATCATCTTTTATTAAGCATAAAACATTTGCAAATTGTATCGTCATAGATCCCATAAAATATGTTGTTGATGACGTCAAAACTGTGGAGAAAAAAGTATTTCCTGTGCTAGATAAACAATGCAATCAATCAAAAATTTCTCAATATTTGATCAAATCATGTGATATCAATGTTTTGTTTCAATATAATTTCATTTATATTTCTTGTCGTCAACATATTCAGCACACTCTACTGAACTCTTTCGTCAATTTTTTTATAAGTTTTTTGCACCAGGAAAAACAAACAGTTAAAAGAATACAAAAGACAGACATTGAAAAAGTTTGAAAAGCTTGTACAGTAAATACATTTTTGTGTAATTTATTTGAGTATCTTTTTACACAGTAATAAAGCCAAATATATTACAGCATGATAAGAGACATTACAGAAGTATTTCACTAAAAAGCCGCCATTTTATTTAGGAGTAAATAGACCGAATTTATAAATAGTTTATTGATGTTCCTTTTAGTAATTGTCAGACAATTGTATCGAATCAGTCAAAAAAGTTACATAAAACAAGGTTTATTAAATATCAAATTATCAAAAATCCTGATCTATAAAGTAAATAGTAGGTTTACGGCTTTTGAAATGAAGTAAATTCAAATAGTATATTTATACAATTTTATTTGTTATTTTATTTTTATTATTTTAATAACATCCTGTTCCAAAAGTAGAATATGTTCTTTTTATTTAGATACACACATAAAGATTTGTTCTTTTTTAGAAAATAAAGTTTTAATATAAATAGTTTACGTTTTGAAAATCAGTTTTGAAAAATCGTTTTGAAAAATATTTACGATGAAATAATGAATCTACACTAAAGTATTTTACAGACATGAGAGTTTTCCGGATTTTTTATACGGAAATAACTATTCTTGAACCAAAAAAAGATAAAAGTGATTAATTGGCTCCAAAACAAATACTTTTATCGATCCTTGCGTAAAGAAAAGAAATAAATCGAGTGCTTTGTACATACTTTCAGATTTTGTCTATATTTGCACATATAAAAATATAATTTTATTAATACCTGGTTTATTTTGTACATTTTTATATAAAATACATACATATTTACTTCTTATGAAGGTATTAAAAATATATAATTAATCACCAATGCATTAAAAACCTTTTTTTAAGAAAAAAAAATTATTTATCTAAATAGATATGTTACTTATAAGAGATATGCCAATAGTAGTGCTAATATAAAAAATGCATGTAGTCTTTTTATGGAATATTTTGAGCTTAAAAAAATCAGCGATTTTTTTCACACTGAATATATACAATAAAATATTTTCAATTATTTAGGTGTAGTTGTTGATTTCCTTTGAGATGAACCTCTATGTACCCTATTTACTCTATGGTGCAGGAGATTAGAGGGAACTTCTCAGTATATTTCCGGGGTTTTTTGGGGGCGTAATCTCATGCCTGATAAAGTATATAATATTTATAAACTAGAGACTAACATAGAAAATAAATGAAAATAGTATTTATAGTTGATCTCTATAGAAAATATTGTCAGTCTACTATAAAAATAATGGTAAGTTATACTTCCATACTATTTCAAATTGAAATTGATTAAAAAATCAAATTACTACATAGACAATCCATATAACTATGCTCACACTATTAGCTAGCTACCAATATACAGCATACAATCATATAAAAGAATTTAACTCTCGGGATAACCGAACTAGTGTTTATTTCTTGTAGCATTATAAGGTTAATAGTATTCTTGCATTATTATTATTATTATTGCTGCATTAAAACGGATATCAATATTATGTAATGTAGTATACGTACACCTCATAAATATGAAGGTAGCTTTGCAATATTTAATATACCTATTATATATTATTAAAAATTATAATATAATAATAAATTTAATATTATTAATAATATATATATGTATATAGTATATAGAAGTAATCGGTGTATTTATGCTAGTACAAGCGTGGAAATATTATGCTGTAATGCATTAAACTTAGTTATTTTTTGCTCTATTATTAATTTAAGCATATGGTATATACATGTATATTTCTCAAATATGTATTTATATAAACATATATACAAAAGGCTTTAATTTAAGATGCCACAAACATAAATATCAACTCTCAGTTAACACTATAATCTCTAAATGCTCTATATAATTATTGAGTCAACATTTAATTTTGTTTTTTGACGCATTTGATATGGCCTTGTCAACATTTGGCTGACGTCGATGCATTTGTTCTGTCGCCCATCTTTATTTGATTGGGAAAACATATACTAACATTAAAAACGAAGATGAAGACAATTTATCTATTTTATGTGATTAAGGCCACTAAGTAATCATTATTAAGATTATTGCGTACCTACAATATGTTTAAGGAAAAATTTTAAATCATATTAATAAAACTATGTAGATACATATAATCTTCATAAAATATATTGGTCAGAATGTAGACATACTAATTGTTAAACAAAACTATATGTAAATACAAACTTTATATATTTGATGTATTTTGATATATATCAAATCCAGTGACTTTCTACATTTCTCCAGTGACACATTCCATAAATAATACGATTGAAACTAAAAATATACATATAAAATGTTAACACGAAAGAGTACTTTTGGAGGGCTCCTTTTAAGAAGTAAAAATTTGTACTTTTACTGAATTGGAAATACCATATGAACCCTACATTAATTCACCTTCAGAAATTGTTAAAAATGAATATATATATAATATACAAAAAATAAACAGGCAATAATTATTTAATAAAGTTTTAAGTAGTTTATGACTAAATTCAATGATTATTAAAAATTCAAAAAATCAAAGTATAAGAATAAATATTAAAAATTAATTACAAATGGATAAGCAGAGATTAGTTATAATACTATCAGCAAGAACTCACACATAGAATATGTAAAAATGTAAATGTACAAACCAAAATGTACAAGTCAAAATTTCAAAACACAGAATGTATAAGGGAAAAATGAATTGTTATTACTCCAAAAATGTATAAAAATGAACTTAATCCAGTGATGAAGTAATAACATATATATTCAAGACAACATAGTCTTTTTTAGACAATTGAATATCAACAAATGTTTGAGGCATCAGAAACTGAAATCGACAGCACATACAACACTGCTAATATTATTTATATTTTAATCTTCATATTGAAATATTTATTCTGATGAATTCTATGTTAAAGCTCATAATCAAATGTTGTATTAACTGTTTTAAACAACTTTTTATAGGAGACCTCTATTGTGGTTGTGTAACAACTAGGCTGAGTACCTTAATACTTTAATAAAATTAATGTTAAGAAATAATCACTTTTTAAAATTACAGTTCAAACAATTCACTTCAAAGTTTGCAATTATATGAATGAGTTAATATCCTTTTTTATGATCAGTAAAAATGGTCAGTTTTGGTGGTAAAAGGTCCTACATTATGACAGGTTGCATTACTTATCTTTAAAATGTTTTATACAATGTTAGATGATATATATGACAGTCTTAGAATATATATCTAGAATATACCCAAGTAAGATAAAATCTATTATTGTTTTTTTTGTAAATTTTAATTATTCAAATAAAAAATTATTTAACTAAAATTTGGTTGAGTTATAGTTGCTTTTTAACATCTTCTTGATGGCCATATAGCAGGAACAAAATGTCTATCTCCAGTTGTTATAGAAATCACTTACAAGTGTTAGTTTATTGAAACATAGCTTGCATTTTATTTATCAATAAAATTTAGATAAATATAATGTAATTGAGCAGGGTGACAGCTTTGCCAATTGATTAGATTTAGTATGCATTTATTGATTTATGGAACAATGAATGCAGAGCAGAATGAATATAATAGATTGTTTGATATTTTGTGAAATCTCAGTACATTCATAAAAATATGTTCATAACCATTCATATTTAGCAGTTTTTAGAAACAACTATCTAAGTGAAGACTACTTATATATTCACTATAATTTGATGAAAAGACAACAGTTTGACCTAAATTGAAAATTTTATTTTGAATTTATAAAATAGCTAATTATTTTCATTGTACAGTGTTGTGATAACTGTTTGTGGCCATAATATCGCAGGCAGTTGGAAATATCACAGGTTACAAAAACCTTATTTTACTGTATATTGCAAACAATAAAATCCTTGAAAATATGTAACAAAATATCTAATTATCAAAACAGGTTTTAAACCAATTATATCTCTATACAAATAATGAAAATCATGGATTACTCAGTATATCATGATAGCTATGTATTGACAAAGAACATCAATTTACATAAATAGGTATATTCATATTAACAAAATAAACACATTTGTGGTTTGATAAAGTTAAGTACCTCAGACTGAAGTACCTATGCACATCAAATACTAAACTAT
>JAYRBW010117445.1:0-17418 GCA_036023295.1 Invenusta paracnida
TATGTTGAACAGTATTGAACGTGGTCAATAAACCATGACGAGTTGTAAAATGGATCATTGAATAGTTATAAATGTTCTATCTAAAGTTGATTATAAGCGATATAAATGTTCTCTTCTTGAACCACAACTAACAGAATAACACAAGACATACAGTTGAATATGACTAACAATATACAACTTTAATCGATAGAAGAGTGACGTAATCTAATTGTAGTAATTGAACAAGGTCACAGGCTTGCCTGCAGACCTATATACCTACACTGGTTATTCGACTCATTTATATTATATATTTATTGTATTATATTCATTGTGATTGTCTCGCAAGACAGCATATAGGTTAGAATACTATTGTCTCGCGAGACTTTTTAATACACTTTTTAAAACTATATCTCGCGTCTCATGTATATAACAACATGACATTTGGCATGTCATGTCGAGGATCGCGAGACTGTAAAAATTCGATTGTCACGCGAGACATAATTTGACTGAATAATTTTAGATGACACGGGAATTTTATCATTGTTGGCTTCATTGTCACGCGTGACTTACGTTTTTTCGCGTGATATTTTTAACAGTGTAGGAATCAATTATATATTCTTTCTCAGCTATACTAAATGGGATATATGCTAATATTATTTTTCTTAAACTCAATATATGTAGGCATTATAAACTCAAATATTAATTGTTATTAAATGGGCAAATAATGCCCAATTTATAAAATACACTACAGTAATCGTCAAAGTGTAAAATCACACAGTTAAAAATTTATAGCGTAAAATGACACAAAACTATGTTTTCTTAAATAGGCAGTGTAATATTACACTGTAACTTAAATAATAATGTAAGTGTAAAATATAATTCCCCTATTAGTGTGTAATTTCACACATATTTTGTGTGAAAGCACAATTTTACACTAAATTTACACTAAGCTGTGTAGAATCACACTATTTAAGTGTGATTTCACACAACATTTTTTTCAGTGTAGCTTTAGCTACATTTTGCTTCTTGACCTCTTCAGAATTTAATAATTTTTACTAGCCGAGGTTTTATATGATTTTATTTCCAATTTTATATTATTCTGCAAAAATATTTCAATATAAATATTTTCATTGTATACATTGTTTGGTGAAAAATCGTCGAAAAATAGAGTCACCGAACAAAATATGAAGTTAAATAGAAAACATTAGGCAGTTAATCTAATCACTTAAATGTCGTTATTATAGAAAATTCAGTAATAATGTGCGGAATTAATTTCTTAATGCATTTTATTGACGAGCAAATATCCGAATTTTCTAACTGACTGCAGATATTATTTTGATATCTAATAACGATACAATTCGTTCTAAATAACAATAAAACAATATATATGTATATATATATATCATTCCAAACGTAAAAAATATTCTAATGGTTTTCAAAATTGATTTCCGCTCCTTTTAATTGTAATACAGAAAAGTCCAAAAAAGATTTAAAAGAATGTTTATAGCTGATTTTGTATCGAAGTTATTTATATGTATGTATTTTAAAATACATAATGTAAAATGAATTAATATGATAATAAATAATTTGCAGATACTGACTTGAATAACATATAAATATATGTATAACTTGGAAGTCTTATATTCCTTACGTATAAGTTACAAAATACTTTTCTTCTAATTTTGCCATCAACTAGCCATCCGAGATTACCCACAGAGTGATAAAATACGGAGTTTCGACTCATTTTGATTTTATAAGCATCACGTTGTAAAGTTTATATACATACAGAAAACCGTGTTATTTCAATAAAATATAGATAGGTTAGGTACTTAGATATACAGCAGAATAAACTATTAATTGTAAATTATTTTCAAAACTTGTTGATATTTTAGATTTATTATAAAGTAAATTATATATTATATTATTACTCACATTTATTCTGTAAGTATGTTTCATATATTATGCTGTTTCATGGATATTATATTTTAAAAGATTATTTTATTTAAAGCTATCGAGATAGTACATATAAGTATCAAATTGTTTTAACTCTATCTATCAATACTCTATGTAACAATCTATTCATAAATATAATACAACTAAGGTAGCTACATATAATCTATATTTATGCAATTAGTAAAGTGACGTTTGGCTGTCAAGTTGGGTTATGATCGCATATTCCGTGTGAAAACATTTAACTGTATATTTAAAAAATCTCAATTAAAAAGTTAGTTTAATACAAAAATAAAACACTAAATAAAACTATTTCCACCCCTTGTCGGAAAAACCCACTTTATCTAGTCAAATGTTAAATATAACTGAGGTTTCTTTATTACCAATTTACATTTCTTGAAAAAATGCTAATTTACTTTGATCAAGTAAAAAGGCAAGCTTTATTGAGCATCTAGTAGGGAAATATTTTTCTGAAGTTACATTTTTCGGTTAAAAATATAGTAAAAGTTTAGACTTTTATTCCTTTGTTTTGAAAAACTATTGAACATGTATATAATATAATATATTGAGGTCATGTAATCTCTTGTAATACAAAAGATTATAAACGAATACATTTTGAGTACCTAATCGGAATATCTGTCCATAAATTACTTAGAGATTTCACATTGGAAAAGAGAAAGATATTGTCTGAGCCGTCAATTGAAAACTAATAAGAAGTTCTACCACAACACAAGATGACATGTGGGAGCTAGCTCGGTTTTTGTTGATATTTTTAGTGGTGGGTGGGCTAATTACTTTTTCGATATGAGAGCTGTCGTTGATCTCCGGGTTGTGAGCTTTGCAGACACAATTCGAATAGTACCCGGTAAATCCTAAGATTTGAATGCATTCAGATTTGCAATGACAGACTCTATAATACAACCACTTGTTCTGCAGATGTTGGGAATCGCTCGCATGCATTGGATCTTCTTACAGCATCCATATCACTAAGGAAGGGGCTGGGGCCGCCCGGGTGGCTCTCGATGTCTCCGGCCATGAGAAGGTAGTCCCGAGCTCGGATCAATGGCTGGAGTATCACCCTCGGGTAATAAAAACCTGTATGTTGATGATGAACCTGTTAGACTGTTTGGCCTGTTTGCTCCGGTGGAGGCGGTATCCAAATTGTCAAAAGAATATGTTGATAAACAGCCAGGGATAAACAATCTTGCCCCAGAAATAAATGTTGATTATGATAAAGCGGTGGACAGCGTTGAGGTTGGTAAACGTTCGCCAATTTGAGATGGGGATGTTGGGTATGTGGCGATGGATATGGCAGTTGAAGTTGGTGCGCGATTTTATTGTAGGCATGTAGATGAGTGGGAGCTTTGGTTGTCGAAGTTGGCCAGAGATGAGTGCCAGGACATATCGTGTGCATTGAAATGGCCCAGGATTAGAGTTGTGTTAGTAGTATTGAGATAGAGGGTGAAGTTTGTTGGGCAAGATGAGAAGTGGAATGTACGTAGATGTTGGGGACATTGATGTCTTGGTCGTGTATGTGTATGTTAGTTGATAAATGTTCAGTGGATGAAATGAGGGTTGGTGTAATGGGTTGATTGTAATTTGGTTTCTTGTATGCAGGAAATGTGGATTTTGTGTTTGTTGAGGAGGTATGCCGTTTGTGTTGGATTGGATGATGTTGAGTGAGGAGTGTTTAAATGAGTTTATTAGCAAGAAGGGTATGATTGGTTTGGTTTGTGGTTTTGTGGTATGTAGTTGCATTAGTAGGATAATGGGGGTAGAGTGCGATTGAAGTTTTTTTGGGTTGATGTTTAGTTGCATGTGAGGGGTGATATGAGGAGGTGGGAAATGTTCTAAAGAGAGGACTGCGTGTGTTGAGAAGGGTGGAGGAAAGTACAGATGTAATAACACCAAGAGCGATTGTATCTGTGTTGGTATTTGTGCACTTTTGGTGAAGCCATTTGAGACTACCAGCGAAAACATGATGACGAAAATATCTTAAAGAATGCAGCTGCAGAGGTTGAATACCAATGAATCTTAGAGAATTTGAATAGTGTGTATGTTATTCTTTAAAGGGGTACTGAATCGGTGGCCTCGTTTTAAGAAATAAAATAGGGCCGCAACTATAAAGCTGAATCCAAAAATTTCCGTCGTGCATTTTACCGTATGAAAAACCAGACTTTACTGGGACACATTGTTTTGTTATTGTAAATAAATAAGCCAATGAGGAAAAAGATCATGAACGAACTCAACATTATTACTAAAATTATTTAATGATTTCCTCAGTAACATATATCCATTTCCTGTCTTAGCGTTAAAACTAGTCATGGTTGTGTGACCATTTCAGAGGAAGCGTCGTTGCCTATCACTGATGACAAGGTATGCACTAGGTAAGGATGTAATAGTGACTTATGAATGAAGTCAAATTATTCCATGACTCGTAGACTGTTGATTTCTTAACTTTTGGCAATTTAGCTAAGCCAGTGGTATTTATGTTTGATTGATTTGAAGTGAACAATTTTAAAATGCTGTACTTATCATTTTCGTGTTTTTGGGATAGATCAAGAGCATCAAAGATCCCAGTATAAGTCCTCGAGGTAAATCATGGCTGCAATGTGTGCCAAATAAAAGACTACTAAGATCGTGTTTCTCAATCACGATCGTCTAAACTAAAAAAAAACAGATATTAATTAGTTCACATATTTGTAGAATTTTCAATTCAGGTGTTAATAAAAATTCCAAATTATTTATAACATTTTCTTCCGTGATCTGTAATTTATGTGAAATTTAAATTTTCAAAATCTTAAGAATCACAAACACAAAGTATCAGTAGAAAGATATCAACCAAAAATAATATGACTTCGCTACGAAAATAATATATGTACACCAATTTTACACACATAACTGATATAAATATTGCACTTTACTTAAAAAAAGTATTTTACTATATGGTTGATACCTAAATTATTTTTGTTTTTAAGTTTTATAGACTTTCGGCAAAAGGAAGTAATGTTTTATTAGGATTCATGCTTTGTAGATAAAATATAATCAAATAATATGTCTAATAACACTCAAAATTTTAGGCTTTATAATTTAGGTAAAACGAAAAAAGTTTAAACATTATATTTATTATTTATCTTCAATTCGAGTAAATATTAATTACAATATTTTAGTTGGATTATCCCATATTAAGTTACTGACCAATCACAATTTCTTTTGAAGAAATAGATGGCATGTTTTTTTATACATATAGTTCGGATTTTCAAATATATCTTGATAATTCAAATATACTTCTTATTGAGATTGTAACCTCTCACCACAGTTTCCATTTGAAATACTTTTGACAAAAGTTAAAATGAATGCTTCAAATAACGGAACCAACAATACGTCATCAACTACTCTTCCAGAAAGTATTGATCTCAATGAGTATTTCGCATATCGAGTACGCCTAATTATCTGCGCGTTCGTTTACCCCATTATTATAGTAACAGGAGTTCTATCAAATGTGATGGCTTTTGTTGTTCTCACGCGAAAAGAACTGCGTTCCAATCCCACAAGCATCTCATTCGCTTTTCTCAGTATTGCCGATTCGATGGTCCTCTTATTCAGTACATTAAAATATTTCATCCGATTTGCATTCCGCTTTGATTTTGGAGCCTTTAACAACGTGATCTGTCCGATCATTATGTTCATTGAGTTCATTTCAGCGGATATATCCGTCTGGATTCTTTGTCTAGTGACAATCCAGCGCGGTATTTCTATCAAATTTCCGCTTCGAGCCAAAAGTCTTTGTACAGTCAAGAGGTCTGTTATGTTTATTCTTTTTGTTATAATTGTTGTTATCGGTAAAAATCTTATTTTTCTTATAAAGGCGAAAGTGGGCGTTATTCCCCTTGTTGGTCTAGTTTGTGGCATTTTCTGGTTTCAAGATATTTATTCTGTATTTTCAGTATTTGACGGCATATTTCGCTTTCTCATCCCTTTTATAATACTGATCGTTTCTAATACAGTTATTATAGTTAACACACGAGACGCGCTTAGACGTCGATCAGCCATGGCTCCAAACAATACATCCCGAACAACTCGAACTGTATCCAAGTCGGCAGATGACTCCAATCGAATGCTAAAAATGCTCTTATCTGTAAACTTCGTCTTTCTTATGAGCTATTGCCCCTACGCCATCTTGACCCTTTACGACAGCATAAATGATACCTTTGTCAAAGATATTGCTAGAGGTGACTTGATTAACTATACAAATCATTCACTGAGATTTCAGGCGCTCGTTTCGCTAGTCTATATTTCCCACGCCAGTAACTTTTACTTGTACCTGATTTCGGGAAGTCTGTTCCGGAAGGCATTTATCGGATTAATTTCCGGCATTTGTAAAAGAGATCTGCAGACAGACTCAGCGGATCAGCCACATCGGAATCAGAATATACAGTTACCAGGGTTGGAACAAGGCAATACTAAAAATAACACTCGAAATGTAAATGATATTTCCGGCTCTTCAGATGTTATGTAAATTACATTACAGACCCGTTTGTAAGGTACATATATTTTAAATGTTCTCTAATCATATTTTTGTCATGTCCCTTAATGTTCAAAATATTTCATATACCTAACTTTCAAAATATTTCATATACTATTAGAATTATTGAGTACAATGGATTATTAATTAATCTGCATGTCATATCCTAATGTTGATTTGATATTTTTTAATGTTTAAAATATGTATTCACTTGTTAAATGTTTCCAACCGTGTATATTTATAGGTTCTTTAACACACCCACCCTTGCATTTATGTTCAACGTAATTATTTGTTTATAATTCTCATTTTAAATGGCTAGAACATAGCACATCTTTTAAGTGAAATATATATAAAATGTAATTGCACAAATATTACACATTTATTTGTTGGTTTTCATCTTCTATATTATATTCGAACATATATATATATATATTAAAGTCAAATATAATTCAATGATATATGGCAACAGAATGTGAGATATAAATATTTATGGTGCCAAATATATTGCGACAATTTTCTTATTTGTATGTATGTCTTTCATATAGGATATTGTAGTCGGGTAGTAAGACAAAATGTAATTACCGAATCTGAATAAAGATAATGTTAGTCACTGTATATGTTTTTCATATAGGTAGGAGATTGTAGTCGGCATTCAACATTTAAAAAAAGTTGTTAGATTCTATTAATAAACCATAAATTCAATTAAATAAAGTTTTATGAATACTTGAATTATAGATAATTGAATTATATATCAGATATAATATAACATTCTTATCATTTCAGATAGAAGGTTTATGAATAACATATAATTATATGTATTATGTACACCGTACTTTAAAAATAATATTAACATATTGTTATAACTGAGAATTTTAATAAAATGTAAATTTATTTAATGCATTCAAATTTGTTCACAAGTTAGCATTTTTTTAAGTTATCAAAAAATATTCTTTTAACATATAGCGATATTTAAAAATATACCGACATTTTAAATTGTTTATTCTTATGAGACTAAAAATTACTCATGAGTCATCCTAAGTATTCGAAACAGTAAATTAAACAAATGTAAATATTTGTTGATTAATCTTTAAATTTTCGTTAGATTTATAAATTATGACACAAAACTAAAAAATGATATATTCTTAACTTTACATATATTTTTTATGTAATAATAATATATTGTATGAGTATATATGTATATCTTGTAAATGATAGACATCGCAACGTATAATAACAAAAGCAAATGTTTGAATGTATTAAAATAAATTTATTTATTAACACATACAGATATTATATACGACGCATACCACTCGTTAATATAAGCAGCAGTTATATTTAACAAATGCAAACGATTTTTAATTAATCCTCTCATAGTTTTATTTAGGGAAACGTTTCCTTAACTATTACAAACATAGGTACATACATAATACAAAACACATATCTATGCAGTATTTTTAAAAATGTGTATGAATTCTTACACGATTCTATTCCATGAGCGTTTATTTTGAACTGATATTTTAAAAAAGGTGCTAATTAGATTGTGTCATTAAAATACTGCGAACAGCTCTATATATTTTTTATAAGCATAGGTACAATTGATTTATTGACCTAACATCTGATTTTGTGATGCCAAGAGACCAAAATGTGGGTTCATGTTTTAAAAATATTGAACAACTTTTTTTTACCATTTTATGTAACAAGTGACATTATAGTGAACAGAAATCATGAGGAGGAGGTTAAATAGAAATCTTACTTTATTCATGGACACAATAAAGTTTAATAATGCTTAGTTTATTATCATGAATACGTATTATTAATATTATAAAAGATTAGTGTAGTAAACATCAATGTGATGCACAATTTTTCAAACTTTACAAACTTGTTATACATACCTAAATGATTATGTTATATATATTATATATATAAATGATGTCAAAATAAATGTATGGAAAATATACTATTTATGTTCAAGTTTCATAATTAATCTACTGGATGTTTGATAATAACCTACGAGCAAAGGAAAAATCAAATAGGTCATAATAAAAATGAGTTATTAAAAAATATTTACCAGTTTATTAAAACATTTTGGTACATCAAATTTATAAAATAATAATAATTGAAACATTAAATGTCATACGAGTCAGTCTGTACACTATGTGTTCAATGCACAAAGAAATTATTTTAAAAATGCATGTGTTAATTTTTTAGCAAATCTCGATGGATTTCGTGAATCTTTTCAGTTAATGCCTATTTCAATTGTTCTACATTTGTTGGTTTCTGAGAAATAATTTGAGGTTTGAGAATAGAGGGCATTGTAACAGGAAGACAGATACGTGCTTCGTGCGGATTAAGAGACTAATTTTTCAAGCCACCTGTCGGGTAACACGTTCAGAAAAGTTCTCGTTTTAGTGCAGTAAGTGCTTGAGCACTGTCTTGCTGGAAGTCGGCAAAATTTGCTATGCCACTTCTAGGGCAGGAATAAACTTTTCCATGAATCAATAGATAGTAACTTATATCTCTGTCAAATCAATAGATTGTAACTTATATCTCTGTCAAAATCAATAGATTGTAACTTATATCTCTGTCAAAATCAATAGATAGTAACAGACCCGTCTCTGTCAAATCAATAGATAGTAATTTATATCTCTGTCAAACTAATAGATAGAAATTATATCTGTCATAATTGTATGTTATGATTATTTCTGTTGCTCGTAGGGACTTATGGAACACCCTGTACAAAAAGTCAAGAATATATTTTAACTACGTTTCACTACTCCTGACCTAAATTATTTCTTTAAAATGTGTTTTATTTCTGTCAATATTGCTTCTAATTCGTTTGAATCATAAACATATCAATGACTTGATTCGTTTTTCACTATTCATATTGGACATTGTTGTAAATTGAAAAAAATGCAGAGGAATACACACGGACAACTAAAATGAAATATATTATTATACTATTTCTAAGTAGGTAATATTGTATAAACCATAAATATTTATATTGTAATACATTAAATTAATGGACTAAAACAATTTCGCTGTCCTCGGAATTACACAGCTAACGTAGACATCAAATAAATATGGCAGTACTTATTTTACAGAGTGATACATTAAATTTGACAATGTAATTTTTCAACTATATCAAAGCTTTTGAATGCATTATTTTACAACAAGAAGTGCTTTCTATTTTCTTATTTTAATAATATAGTAATATTAAACTTTCAAGGAAGTTTTGTAGTTGATTTATATTTTACATGAATAGTAATATTTATTTGACTTATATATATATAGAGAAATATGCAGGAGATACCATAGATATTGCACTAAGCTAAAAACTATATGTTTAACTATATATACAATATCTTTGGGAGATACACTATACTATATTAAATGAATAATTTACAAACTCTTTAATCTAACATTAAAGCATTTAATCACGAATTCATTCAGATTGAACACGTGTAGGTATAGGTTCATTGAGCGTGACAACAATAACATGGCATTATAACTTCAAGAACACTAAAGAATAAATAAATTTGATAAGTAATTTCCTAACCGAGGTTCTTCAAAACAATTGAAAGGGCAGTCGGCGGTATCAACATATTTCAATAGTTGATGGATTATGTTTCATCTAAAGCAATACTTGAGTTTTCCTACCTTATTTTATATCTTTAACTATAAGTATTATAGCCAAGAAGTTATATTTAATTCCAACTAAAGATTAGCTTCAATAACATATTGTCGGTAATTTATAATGGTCATTATAGTAGCACGTTCTAATATTTTTAATATATTGAGGCTTATTTTAACGAAATTTATCTTAAATTCCGTTCTTCATATTCTAAGGTCAGTGGTTTGAAACTGATTATATACAAACATACGATAGTTTTGTTTAAAGAAATTCCCAATGATAAAATAAATTTTCACTTGTGAATTGCCAAACTAATAACCACAATATTATTTAAACTGTATTAGAGTAAATAAAACCCGGAAGATTTTAACAGTCAAAAAAGGTGAAAAGGTTTTTATTGCTACGTATTTTGTTAAAATAAAATCCATATTTAAAATTAAATAACATAATATCAAACATTCATTTGATACATGACGTATTAGTTGTTGAAATATCCACATGACAAACATGATATAGTTTTATGTATTTTGAGCTAATATTACTAATATTGCTAATAATACATTTTGAGAAATAATATCAAAATATATATTTCAGTAAGTAAACAAAACAAGCCGCATACTATTTATTAATTTAAAATATGTCTTAACAACATCAACCAAATGTTCACGGCTTAGAAAATCGTCATATTTTTAATATTTTAATAATAATATATTTAAATATTATTTTTTTGAAATGGCAGAAAAATGTAAAAAATCACTCTAAATAAAATATAAACATCGTTTCAATATCTTTGGACAGCTGTTCGATATTATGAATGCAATATAATTTGCATGATTAGGATTTATAATTGAAAAATAATAATTAATTTGAGTTGAAATTGTAAATGTAGAAATATTGTAATACAAATTAAAAATAACCTCTCGAAGTAGATTAATCATAATTTAAATACAAAATTGATAACAAATATACATTTTTTAATCTAAATTATTTGTTTTGATTATTTGAATATTACATAGTAATGTTACTATAAAACACACGTTGAAAATACTATATATATTACTACATACAGAATGTTATTTTTAATATTATGTACTTTGTATAATATCAAAGTATTCTATATTTTAGTTAAACAAGAGATGTTTATAAGTTTAATTCAATTAAAGCGATTTCAATTACATGATTTAAAGTATTTTTATGTATGACTTGAACTAATATTAAAGATATCTAAATCATCTGAATATTCTATATTATCTAATTAAATGATTATGGGAACAGTAACTGTTAGTTGATAATAAGCTAATAAACATGAACTTTTCATGTTTATTAGCTTATTATCAACTAATATAATTGTATTAAAAAATATATTAAGTACAATAACTACAATTAAGTAAATATGTATTTTTATTTTTATATTGGCACGGAAGTTCCTTTGTTATTTTTACCTGGTTTCTGTGATAGTTTTACAGTTATTTCAAGTGTTGGTAAGCAATTATAGTAAGTAACATTTGAAATAACAATTTTATTAAAAAGTGGGCTGTAATAAGCATTTAAAAATTCATAAGTTATGCTTTATTGTAACCGATTTGTTTTTAAATGTTGATATATATATAATGATTCTACTATCTAGTATAGAGTAAATTTGCGGATATTAATTTAAATAAAATGTACGTAAACTCTCTTTATATCCAATGCTTAAAAATATTATAGCATAAGAGAAAAATTACATATCAGCTTTTTGTCAAATGGCTATTTTCTTATAGCGAGTATTTGTTTAATTATTTTCATAATAAATAAAAAAGAATTGTGAAACAGATAAACTTTGTTTTATCTATAACAAAAAAATATATTATTGGTGTTGTAAATTAACAAAATATTTATTTTACCGAATGGAATTCCATTAAAATATTGTTAAATCATGAAGATTTTGAAAACATTCACATTGAACAAGCTACATATATATTACCATTTTTACCAATATAATAGCATATTAATTACATATTATTTTATCTGATTTATATTAAGAGCATTAATTACTGATAATAAATAAAAATCATATCATTCACATATTTCATTTTTGCTTTTTACTGTTATACTTAAAAATTTCTGATGTACAACTCAATCAAGAAAGCCATAATTCGGGATATAAATAAAAGGTTTTATTATTAAATTGTTGTTTAATTTTAAATTATTTGTTATTACAAATATTGTTAACCTTGTTAATTGTTATCTTGTGTGTATAAAGAAGACGATATGACAACAATTTAAAATAAATTGCGCACTTTTTAATTCAATGTTAGAAATATAATTCAAAATAAGAATATAAATAAGAAGAGGTAATATTTTAAATATATTTTTCAATACTAGAATGATTGCAAATGAACTAAAGTGAATTTGATTAATTTATCATACAAATAAGTCACTTCTATTAAATATTTATTTTTGTTTACTCACAGAGTAGATATAATAAAAATATCATTTTAATAGATAATTACACAATACAATTTTCATATACCCAATTTTGTATAAATAAATCTGTTAGTAAGTAGTATGATATTATTGTGAATTTTTTAACTACTGATTGGAAACCAATAACAAATTAATCATCAAAGCATTATTAACGACGACGATTTGAAATCGAGTTGATATACATTATATTTTATATATTATAATATTACATTCCCAAATGTGTAATAATACTAATACTGCTTCATACTTTTCATACTATAATACTATTTGATAAATTATTTAATACTATTGACAAAAAAGCAATAGTTATTGTGTTATTTTGAATTTTTATTTAGTTTTACAATATAACGCATCAAGCCAGACATTTAACTTGAAAAAATTTTTTTTTGATAATTAGTAAACACTAATTGGTTTCACTACATAACGCATCATAAAGCATCAAGTCTGTCATTTAACTTGATAAAATAATTGGTATTACTTTATGAAACCACGGTTATTTTGAACTGTCGACCAAACATTGTGATTTTTCCCTTACAAATGGCGGACATAGTTTTTTAGTATTTGGTTTTTGTATAATTAATGACTTTTATATATGAGCTATCTAAAAAAAGTTTGTTTTTGCATGGAACATCCGATCATAAGAAGTTGTCAATGCTATTCACATAAATATTTTCTGTTTCGTAGTTGTATTATATTCTAGAATTGGTTAATAGATTACTATTTGATTTTAAAAATCTATTAGTAACATATTTTAACATTCGTTTAAGCAATAAAAAGGCCGTATTTTTTTTTCATTTATTCACTTTATGTGGTTTCCTCATAATGCATATTTTTATGTACATGTGAAAAACAATAGAAAAAGGAAAATTCATGTTGAAAACTATTAACAAAATTGTTGTTTAAGAGATATCTATATAAGTTGATTCTGATTTAGTACGAATTTTATTGCTCGTAGATATAAAACAATAATTTGAAGTCAATTTGAATAAACTTTTTATTATTGGAAAGCTTAATAATTAAAAAACGAACTCAAATTTCAAATCTAACAAAGTTTCAAAATTATAGGATTGATTAAACACTGGAGAAAATATATCAAATGTATGGAGAATGGTTAAACTATTCTTTCCGTGATTTGACTTATGCCATAGGGGCCTATAATGACTAGCGTACATTTTAAAACTTATTATTAGATATGTGTCACTTATCATATAAAATGTCTCCAGAAATATCAATAATACATTATTTTACAACACTAAACTGTAATAAGTCTAGCGAAAATATAATTTTGGCTAAAATTGTGATAATACTGAACGCTGCTTTTATTATTTATTAATAATATGAACAGTTTCAGTGATTGTAATTTATTTTTGTGGATAAATTTCGTAATTATTTTAGTATAATAAGTCCTGATTACATAAAAAATACTATTTGATTAAAAAATCACTTTTGACAAAAATATTTGACTTTCAGAAAGATATTTTATAAAAAAAGACATTTTAAATATATATTTTAAAACAAAGGTATAATTTCAAAAATTAGTCATGACTTTTAAAGACAAAATAAATATTACTTTTGTAAGATAGGTTTAATTATAATTATGTAATAGCTGAATTTGGACTTCAACCAAATTCATTGAGATTAACACTTAGTAAATGTTTATGACGACATATAATTCATATTATTTATCTTCATACTATAACAATAAAACAAAGAGATGATTTGATTATTACATATTTATGACATTTAGTATACTTATATCGTCGACTATAACGTAATATAATAAATTGATGATATGGATAAAAATATAAACAAAATAAACAAAATATAATCCTTGTTCTAATTATAAAAGAAAACAGAAAAGTTAAAACAGTTACACAGACATAACATATTTTGTTGATTTGAAAAACATGCCTTTCAAAAAAGTAAGGTGAGGATCAGAATTACAAAAAATAGATGTGGAAGAGCTCTGGCATATGTGTGTTTTGCATTATGAAACTAATGGATGAATAACATGAGTCTATATTATTGTAAATTGCAATCTAGGAATGTAAAAATTATTATAATACTATTACCTCAAAGATTATAGTAGTATTACTAATAATTCATAATATCTTGAAACCTTTAGGTACTTTTACCAAAAATTGATGTAAAAGCATATTCTCGTGATCCAAATTATAAATGTAAACAGTAAATATATACGTTAAATATGAGTTTTATTTCCATTAAAAATTAGAAAGCTAAGTTAAATAATCATTCAAAGAAAAATACACTAAAACGCCGGTGAAGTGGGGTGATTTCACGTATAACTTTTATTTTGTCCATCCACTCGTGTAAAACAGTTCTTTAACATTTAATAACATATATTTTTATAACGTTTGTTGCTTTTTTTTTATATTTCTAACTATACCAGTGGCTTTCATAACATAAAATAACATACATTTACGAGTATATGTTGTGTATGAATTTTGAGGGAGTTAAATTAGACTAGATATCACTGTATATTACATAAATAAATTACTAATCGTATAGTATTAAATCACGAATTGGTAGCACACGAGTGTTATTGGTTCATTAAGCATGACAACAACTGCAACATGACATTATGACATCAACAATAGTACATATAATATAGGCAAGATAGATTGATATTTTTACACAGAATGAGAAATTCAATAAACAATTTTCTAACACAGACTTTTTATAACACTTTAAAGAGTGTCGCAGTTATAAATATGTTATATTAATATTAATATAATATATATAATATATTAATCTGTATTTAAAAAAAACTACACTCGCTTCAATATTTAAAAATTAAATGTTATAAGAACTTTGATATTTGTGATAGTTTTTTTATTGGTTGCTACATACATATTTCAAGTATTGTCCAAGCTTTTCCATAGGAGGAGATCTTGGGACATCAGGACCAGCAGACTGACGAACAGCTGAACGAGTATGTATTACATGGCAAATGCATACCTCCTCAATATGAAGGCGCCAAGCATCTATACGAGTCTGGATTGTATTGGCGTATTCTGTGAGTCCCTGACTTGTAGTATCTTGTGGGGCCTGTCTACCATCTTCCATCTCGTCCATCTGCTGTTTGGTTTACTACAGGTGCTTCCTCTTCCTCGTCGCTGTAGCTTTCAATGAGGTTTGGTCGCTCTTCATGTTCATCTTCCACACTTTCCTTTGAGCTGTCATCTCCACTCTCGTCATTGTTGAATCTAAATTCTATTTAGCGAGAGCACTCATTGGAGTTCCATAATTAATTTCATTATAATAGTCTGAACTAAATAAATTACACAATAACATAATACATATTATCGTAGAATCTTATTAGGATCTTTTTATCTTAGTTACGTCATGTGCTGTGAAGGTATTATTATTGCGAAACACAGCTATAACAATTGAGAATAAAACCATAATCCGACGTAATCGGAAATAAATCGGACGTAATCTTTGACCACCTAAGTACGAAAGCTGACTTTTTATATGTAACATTCTGAATGAATAGGCATACGTAATAATTTTGTCATCTATATTATTTAGCTTATAAACACATATTTAGTTTAAAGCAAACATTTAGTTTGAGCATATTTTCATAAATAGAAAAAATACGTTATTCTAAAATATTGCATCTCAGCAATATTTACATATTTTTTTAGATATTATATATATACATATATATAAGCATCCCACAAGTAACTTGATGCATTTTTAGGTATAATCATGCATTGTTATACTATTACGCTATTTCTTTGTATATGTATCCATCTACTCATGTTTTAGGCACACATGAAATCTACTTCTTCCTTTTTAAAACTTGAATCTGAATGCTACTATCCTAAAATCCTCGATTGTCAAAGGAAAATCTCGAATGCAGAGTTGTACTGCTCTGTTCTCAAAAGCTGTTCTTGTTCTTTAGTAAATGCAGTTTTTTTCTCAGTTTCCTAGTACAGATTTTTTCAAATTGTTTCGTATAGTTATTGTAGAAATTAAAAATTCCTTTGCAACAGATGCAAGAGGTCTCCCTCTTCATCTCTCCAATGCTCTGTTGGAGTACTTATTTGGAGTAAGTCAAGCCAAAATTGGTCTTCCATAATATTTCCTTGTCTTCCTTCCTAAAATTAAAATACAACAAAAAATTTAATCAGTTCGTTTGAATATGAATTCATAATTTATCCTAAATACAATATGAATTAATATATCCACATTACTACACCAGTAGAAAATACATTTCAAACGATCATACAAAATAACACCTAGCTAACAATTATAATTTATTAAAACTAATATAAAAGTAGAGAGATTATTTATATAAAAGCACAAGTAATAAAAGTTTTTACATTCTGGATGGTTACCACGCGATATTGAAGGAAGAATAATTTGCAATAATTTCGTAAAACAAACAAATTTAAAAATAGTTTTTCATTTTAGTACCCTTGGTTTGTTGACAAATGATTTCTGAACATTAAAACAAATATTATAGAACTATTTATTAAGATAAAAAAGAAAATTCTACTTTTATCGACCAATCTATCAAAAACCTCTTATACTGTGTAATAAAATGTAGTCCAATACCGCTGACGCCTATCGTCGTATAATAATAATAAGTGAGGCGGATTTTAATCGTTCCATGAAGGAGTGTCGGTGAATTGACCACTAGTCGAGGCAAATGTCACGCATTTCACCTTCGTGTCGAGGCTATACCGACAGTCGAGGCAGCCTCGAGAAGTAAATATGAAATTTTATGCTTTTAAAGCAGTTATATTATTTAAAATGACTAAAAATAATATGTAGTATGCCATAATTGTAAATTTGGAAGTTTTCACAAAAATTAGACGTTGTTTAAAGGAAATTATAT